>JAOPJJ010000114.1:7801387-7811483 GCA_027122795.1 Enchelyopus cimbrius
TCCCGCGCGGCCGGGCGCCCCCCCGCCCGCCCGCCCCCCCCGCCCCGCGCGGCGCCCCGCGGCGGGGCGCCCCCCCCCCCCCCGAGAGATAGTGGAAAGAAGTTAAAGAAGAAGAAGATAGTGGAAAGAAGTTAAAGAAGAAGTTAAAGTGCTTTTCATGGATGTGAGACTTCAGGATGAAGAAAGAGTGAGACATGCCGACTCAAGAGCAGGGAGAACAGGAACTGCTGTTTGTGTTTTTGTTGATGTGAGACGAAGATTAAGTGGAAGCAGAATTCAAATTCGATGCGAATATATTTGTAATGATCCTATATTCATTTTGCACATGGTCTCATGTAATTGCTTGACGTCTGCTGCACAGTTGTGGTTACAAGAAGTCAATTGCTTACAGCAAGTCATCAATGTTCAGAAGGGAAACAGAGAGGTCCCCCACACGGAAACCTAATGTGTTCTCGTAGTGCAGGACAGTAAATCATGGAAGGACAATTACTAACTTGCCGGGGGGGCAGTTTTGTCAAGCCTCCCTATCAATTTCATCAAGAACTTTGTTATTTTTCTAGTAAGTAACCATTCATAACATGGACCGACTCCTCCTCATGTAACGATTCGACGTTCATAAGCCATCATGCAAAATGCATGCAAGTCAATACGAGCAGTCGTGCTTTTTGAACTTATCTGTTAAAGAGTCTGATTACGTATAACCACCATCAACTCTTTCATCAGCAGTACAGTGTACACTTATAGTTTGCTTGTATTTAAGTTAGTCATGAGTATGATTTTGTTGGTTAGTTGTTAGGTTGGACATCAGCATGCAGAATTCTCATGGAGTAAAACGTAGCGTCTCCGTTGCGATTAGGTGTTTCTGATGACGACAACCGATTGGTTGAGTAGGTCAACCCCCGACCAATCGATTCAGACCATTAGTCTACCCCACGACCACACGCGTACTGATGTGGGACCTAGAGCGCTAAACCGTCACTCATTGTAGTCTTCCATTTTGACTGACCCTTCACAACCAAAGGAAGTAACAGGAGGATAAAACATAATTTGTAGAGTATAATTGTATTATATTGATTTAAAATGGGTGGTATTGTCAAGTATCTAGAACAATGGCTGGTGGTGATTGGCTGACTTTAACTCAGTCTTCCTACTATTCTTAATGGCATTAAAGCTGTCCTTTCAAACAACTTTAAACTTTGCACACATGCATAAAAACGGCGTATGGCTAAGATAAACAGCAGGCGACGAAGCTCTAAATAGGCCTCAGACCGGAGCGCTCTCACCTTGCGTTTCTGCTGTTCAGGCCCCAGAGTGTTCTTTGAGCAGCAATACAAACACACATGGCATGATGGCAGCGCGCCAAAATGTATGGCTTAACATAAAGCATACTGGTTTGGGTTAAAACACTGGTTAGCCCCTTAACTCACTGCATCATGTGTGGCAGGCTATTATGGGGGATAACACCTGACAGCTTAAGAAAACACATGGCATCACTCTCGATATTGTTGTTTCCCAGGGTGGGCTTTCATTATTTTTACTCCATGGTATCTCAGGAGGATGTCGCCAAAGACTTGAACCTGTGTGTTCAGCCGGGAGACAGACCTGTTGAATAGACTCTTAGTAATCCAGAGACATGCATTTGTAAGGCTGATGACTGGGGCATTGCTCTCTGCCATGTATATTGAATGGAACCAACGCCAACCAACCAAAAGAAATATAGAATCAATAAATTCAAAGTAAGTACAAAAATAACAACCTTAAAGGGGTATAAAAACATGTCTGGGATAATGTCTGTACCAGTTGTTTGGCATTAGCTTTGGGTGAAATTATGGACGATCCGATCCTAAATTATTGTTATAAACTTCTTTAAATTGCTCACTTTAGTTAATAGACTAACTAATAGACTATACAAATAGACTATAACAAACAAAATAATCCCCATTGTAAGTCATAATTAGGAGATAAAAAGTCTTTAAAAAAAGTCTTTAAAAAAAAGTATTTTTTCAAATAAAAAGTATTTTTTCATAGTTTTGGACTGTTTCGGACCGATGCGGGGACTTTTACTGCGGATGTTCGTACCTTGGTTTCCGGCTGAGTGACGCTGATCGCCGGGGATGGAGGAATCTCCTCTCCCTTCTCCTTCCCCCCGGCGGTCTCCTCCTCATCACCCGTGTTCTCCGGAGGGATCATCCTGGTCACTGCGTTCCTCAGCGAACACGAGGAGACACTCAATAACAAAGAGTAGTGAAGCTCGGCGGTCAATTCCACATGTTCTGCTCCTCAAACACGCAGGCGCTGCTAAAAGAACCGTTGCGTGACGTCACCGTGACCCAGAACCGATCTCGTCCGCGAGCTCCAACTTCAATGTTCAACGCTTGTTGTAGTGAAACAAAAACAAACAACAAAAACACTGTCTAGCGTCCTCCACAGTCTAGACCAATAGGGACCGACGGGACCACCTCAGCGGAAGAGGTAAAGAGAGAAAAATAATCTCTATCGTTAATCTGGAAAAAGTTTGTTCCGTTCCGCTCTGCGCAGGTTTCCGAACACAACGGCTGCTGCGCATCCACTCGCGCGCTCTGCGAATGCTGGGTCTCGCTCGGGGTGTGCGGACTTGTAGCGCCCATGGGCGGGCTGCTGGGATGGGTGCGCATCTCTCGTGCTACTAGGAGAGAAGGTAGCGTAAGGCGAGGGGGCTGGGACGGTGGGGACATTTTGTTGTCAGTTGTCACAACAATGGGGAAGCTTATTTTTATTATTTGCTTTATGAATGATATAAATCACGTTTGTTAAATGGTAAATGGACTGTATTTATATAGCGCTTTTCTACAACGTTGTACTCAAAGCGCTTTACAATGAATACCTCACATTCACCCATTCATACACGCATTCACACACCGACAGCGGGTCAGCCATGCACAGCCATGCAAGGGGTGAGGCGTCTTGTTCAGGGACACCTCAACACTCAGCTAGGAGGAGCCGGGGGTTCGAACTGGCAACCTTCTGGTTACTGACCAAGCCACTCTACTGCTGCCCCTTGCTGTGTTCTGGTGGTCGAGTGTGTGTGTGTGTGTGTTTACATCATTCGTCAATGTTATTACGAGGTCAAGAAGTATCCCAAGTACTTAATGGGAAGACAACGTGGGGACTTTTTCTGCTTACCTTGAGGCGAGCAAACATAAGCAGTCAAGCTCTGTAGTTTAAGTTTCCGACAGAAGCTTTTTGCCCCTCAGCAAGAGATTAACAGATGTCTGATCAAATCACTACTGGGAAATTGCGATGAAAAGTCCTTGAAATTGTAACGCAGGCTGCTGTAGGCTCCATTACATGCTGAAGCCAAGTGTGACTGGAATGCAAACATCAACAATTGAGTTACCAGAGCGCAGAACTATCTTTAGTTGTAACTTTACAGAGATATTGGATGATTTACAAATATTGGAGGCCTTAACGTAAATATATTATCTGGCACATTTTAGGATGGTATTATAGAACGTATTCAGGACTGGTTTGTGTGCATGTCTGTATGGTTGCATTTCAAAAGCTAGGCTAGAAGGAATAACATTTAGCTAAAAACAAAAAAAAACTAAAAACTTGCCATCAAAATGAAACAACCTTCATCATCTTCTTCCAGGACGAGACATTACGATACTCTTTTCTGCTGACCGCATTCCAGATATCGCCGATGGACTGTACTTATACTGTGAGTCTTCCTAATCCTGCTGAACACACATCCCATACTGTCCTGGGGTTAAAAACACAACTTTCACACATCACCATTATGCTTTGGTGGTGGTGGAAGTGTTTCTGTTCCCTGTTACCCAAAAAAAACAATTTATTCCAGCCCCCCAAAAAATAAATAAAACATTCCCAACCGCCTCGACCACCATGTTTGGGAATGTATTTGTATGTGTGATTTATTTGTTGGTGTTTGTGCGAAGGAGTTCAGGAAGTACAGTCCTAAAGCAGCGTGAGAAAATATTCTGACAGCCCTGAATATCGAATGACTTCACGGGGAAAGGTTCCAGTTTATTGTGCATGACCTCGTCGTTAATCAATTATTGATCGATATTGTTTCGATCGATTGTTATTGACTGTTTTTGCCCTTTGATGGATTTAATCATAATCAGGAAAACAAACGACTTCATCAAAAAAAGAGAAAGATTCCTCAATGAACCATAAACTCCATGCATCCAGAAGATTATGTCTGGAGTATCCCAGGCTACGATTCAACACTCACACACTCTCTGTCACGCTCGCATGTGCCAAAGCCCACATTTGTGTCGTTGTCCTGCCTGGTCTCCGGCTGCTGGGATAGGCTGAACGGGGCATGGTGTGTTATTCTTAGACTGCAGTCTCCCACTTCACGCACAGGCTGTTCGTATTTGGAAAGGAGTCCCGCTCAGTCTTATGACATACTTGAAACATATGGATCTTCACAATCCTATCCTATCGTATGAGGGCTTTGAACAGGATGTGGTAGCCCACATACTTTGTCTTCACATTTGTTCAAATCAAGTAGGAAAAATAGACGATTACATGCAGATTGGAGTAGAAAGTAAAGTCCATTTTGTACAATACAATACAATACAGATAAATCAAATGAGAAAAAATAAGCTGTTAAGTAGTGAGGCAAGGAGTCACAGTGGACTTTAAAAAATAATAAAATAAATATCTTGACACAATTAGAATCTAATTTGAAAGATAGTTTGACACATTTTTATGATTTTTTCTGCTCTGTATAATTAGCATTAGGCATTGCTGATTGGGCCGAACTCAACAAAAGCCACGGTGTCAAAAGCACTGTATCATTACATTTTGATTTCACATAATTATAGGTTGTTTGACATTTTAAGAGTTCCCTGACTAGGTGTTTTTACTGATTTATCAGGTACCATATGTTGCGTTTCATTGCTTAACACATAACAAATTACACACACATTCACACACACACATGGGCGCTCGCACACATACCCACAAACTGCAGCAGCATCTGTCTCTCTAATCGGCAAATGAAATCCCCAAGTCACGGAGCTAATTAAGCTAACTTATAATGTGGGATCCAACCAGTTCACTATAGGGGACATGAGAATGATGCGTTTGCCTGTGTATGTGTGTGTGTGTGTGTGTGGGTGGGTGGGTGTGTGTGCGTGCGTGTGTGTGCGTGTGCCTGTGTGCCCAACGATATCGCAAATCATGAAACATTTCATACAGGATTTAATACAATACAAAGATGATCAACCAAATAATTGGCACGTGTATATCGATACCACATTGCCTCGCTAAATATCCCGCTCCTATGCTTCATATCGAGCGACCCTCCGCTGCACGCTGCGCCCTGTGCTCTTCAACTCTACAACACAACACCTCAGATCCTGGCGCCACAGCCTCATGTGCATTTCAACCTGGTCCACCTCAGGCCACCCCTCCAGAGCTGCAGCTCACCGTCCCCCGCTGGTCATTCAACCGCCCTGCTCCGCGCGCAGTGCACAGCAGCCGGGTCTAATGAGACAGCAGGGGCTATAAACAGACGCAGAGACGCAGCCCGGGGCTGCTCCCCCGCTTGGCTTTCAAAGGCCACCGCATCCCACGCAAGGGGAACGGTAAATTAGTGCAGGTGTGTACTTTGATGCAAGTCTATGAAGCATGCGCTAGGAACGCGGTATTAGCATTTCATTTTACACTCAATTTGGTTTTGGTCAATATTGGAGACTGAACATCTTCAGACGGACGCAACTTAAAAGGCGTCCCTGTTTTGCAATATACCTTGGTATTTATTTTTGTTATCAATTTGCCTGTTCTTGTTCTCATCTATTTAAGTGGGTGTTTTTACCAGCCATATTATGAAGACAAAACAGTGGTACACACATGAATGATATCACAATTCATAAACATGAATTGTAATATTATTCTCTGCTTTTCCTTCAGTAGCCCACACTCATTTTGTGCCAAATATTTGTCCCAAAGCCCATTAGAGTATGGCAAGGTGCTGGTCGTTATCCATTCCTGTTGAAGCCATGACCCTGAGCTGTGCTGAACACAAAGGGAAGAAAATCAAAGAAAACAGAAGTGAAGGGAGAGCCATCATTCGTCTTCACCTCCATTACCTCCATTGTCAGGGATAGTTAGAAGCCAGAGCCTCAATGTGTCAAAAGGTTTCTTGTTGAAAAATCAGCCCAGAGTGCAGTACAATGTGTTCTCTCGCTCTGTTGTGGTATCTTATAGAGTGATGGCCATAACCCAAACCTTAATACGTCCTTACGCAAAATTAATTTCAAACACTGATGAGCCAACCTCACTCATCACCACTTCATTAGAACGTCCAGATACTGCATGACCACGAATCTAATCTTAAAACGTGCGTCGTTTTGCTAGAGTGACTACTAATACCCTTCTGATACGCCTAAACTGACAAGATGGATCCTAATGTCTCAATTAAAACCCCTCATCAGCTGAGGGAGGGGGCCCTCCGGTGGGTGTGCATCAGGGGCCGGCCGAAGCAGATGTGGGGCCCGCGCGTCTCGGTGCTCAGACGCCGCGTGCTGAGAGGCACACGCAGTAATAATAGCAGGGGAGAAAGCGTGGGAGGCCTTAAAATAGAAACGATTGAGCGCATTGAACAAAACAGCGGGCACTCCGCCGAGCTTCTCGCCCCGCGTGACTCATAAGTGCTGGTTCTCCGCAGCCCGTGACGTGGGTGGACGTGGGAGTGGGAGGAAGGGGGCGAGGCGTTCTGGGTGAAGCAGCTGAGACCTGCCGGTGTTCCCTGAGAACCTGGTCGTCCACTGAGAATCGGCGGAGAATCGGTCGGTGCTATGATATAAATACCACCTGCGGAGCTCTTTCTTAAAATACTAAATATCATGCAGATAGAGATTGAAGTACTAATACAGCAACTTGCCCTATCGCTACTTTTATGATGATAGTATTATTAATTCTATTATTAGTTCTGTTTACTATTTTAAAAAAACTACACTAAAATGTGATAATCAAGCATACAGGATTGAATAATGAACAACATAACCAGCAGATTAACACCAGTTACAGCCTTAAACCCCTAAACCCTTTCTGTACATGATTTCAGTGTTCTGTCAGGTATTTAGAACATTCAGAGAGGCTCGGTGGTTTAGAGTGTGTCACATTGGAAAGCGCTCGTTAGCGGACGGGCTGCGCCACCAAGACATCACCTGCCAGCATGGGGTGTAAACCTGCTAATAAATAATGCAACACATCCTCTTTCTCACTCCCCTGTGTTGGAGATTGAAAGATGATAGATTAGAAAGCCGCTCAACAAAATCAGATTCTTCACTTCAGCAGTTCCATTAGCCAGCGCAAGGCAACGTTTCAGCCCCTGACACGTGTACCATATAGATCGAGATACTTCTGACCCCCAACGTGGACCCAAGGGAACATCTTTTTGCACGCTGCGAGGAACCATCTTAAAAGCGGCCGACACAACAGCAGGTCATGGGTTCCGATTCTCAGAGGAGGACCGATGAAAGCTCAGCTAAATCGATGACTCTCGTCAAATTTGAGATGGAAAACATGCCTGACACTGGGGACGCGTGTCGACAACAGGTTTACTCATTAAGACATGGCGGTGAGCCTCGAGGGGGACGGGGCGATGGAATCACCACATTAGGCACATGGCGTCGGCCCGCTCTCTCCAGGCACAGGGCTTCATGCGTACTTACCTCCGGGCAGGAATCAGCAGGAATCGGAATCCAAGTCAAATGAACCTGATCACATTGACAAAGCTCTCCTAGAAGGTTTTGGTTCTGTAGGTGACCGCTTTGTTTTTTCATATGAAATAGATGCAGTCTTTTTGGCTCAAAGGAGCTACAGTAGGCAAAGGCCTGGCAAAAGAAACGAGAAGACAAAACACACACACACACACACCCGCTCTCTCCAGGCACAGGGCTTCATGGGTACTTACCTCCGGGCAGGAATCATCCTGGTCACCTTGTGTTAAATAGTTCATTTAAAATCAGTAGGGATCAGTGTTGGGTTCAGATCCACTGTCTGTAGCAGACTGAGTGCAATAGAAGGATGACCAGTCGGCTTGTATGTCACTGAAGGTCTTCATTCATGCTTTTTTTGATTACTTTGCAGTAATATACGTTTTTTTAGTGAGCCCTGTTAATTGAACTCTCTGAAAATCTCTCTCTTTCTCTCTCTCTGCATCTAAAATAGACTGGAGGATCACAGTGAAGGTGAATCGGGACTAAGTGGGCCAAGGACTTGCATTCAAAATAGACTCACTCAGGGCCCACATCATCTTGGGTGTACGCGCAAATTGGAGCTGTGAAAGAATGTGGGTTAGCAACAAGCATCACTGCTCTGGCCTCCGTGTATACAAACAGTGGACTGGCAGGCCTTCCCAAGTATTTAAACAAGGATTGTAATCTGTGGAGGTCACACTGAAACACTCATACCGTCACGCACACTATAGAGCAGTTGAACAAGGACACTTGATGTCCATCAGATTTTTGGACTCCCGCTGAAGTCCAACAACTACACACACCATCGTGATTCATCAGCGAATAAGGTTAGTGGAGCGTCAATGTTCAAGTGCAGCTCATCAGTTATGTTCAAGTAAATCAGAGTGGCGCCACCGCCCCCCTGTGGCGACTAACGACATTGCAGGGAAATACAAACCAGGATGCAAATAATGAAATGCCAGATGCTTAAAATATCAGCCCAACTTTATTTACAATTCAAAACCAGACAAACAGTTTCTCTTATGTGGCACACAACAAGATAAAACGTAACAAATGTGAAATGTGTCTGAAAAAAACAAAATATAACTGAATGCTAAATTGTTATGCGCAATAACTGTCAGTGTGCATTTTATGATATTGTTTCTAGCTTCCCAGGAGATATTTGTAACTATTAAACCTCATCTTCATACACGGAACATCACTAATCCATACTCAAAGACAAACAAATGAACTGTCAGGAAAAAAATAATTCCCATGGTTCCACGCATAAATGCTTTTACAAAAACAAAGAATTCGTCCAGGAGAGTATAAGAAATGTGGAAAAGGATTGCGGGAAACGACTACGTAGGGCCTTTCAATTCATGCATTAACAATCAAATCGTGTTTGTTTTTGAACGGTTTACTGACAAAGGAGAGAGTGTGGGGCGATGCAACCCAATGGCACTTTGACCAACATTGGACCAGGCAAGAGGGAAACGTAGCAAGGCATCAACGGGATAATGCATACCCAACACAAACTCACCGGCAGGTCTGCTTTAACGCATCATCGCACACATTAAAGGTCACAGCACATATGCAGCTCAGCGTTCATGTCCTAAACAAAGGCAAACCCGTCAACCCATCATGACATCACATTGCAACTGCAGTTACAGACCGCCACTTTGTACTTCATACCGCAAGAAATTATGTTCATGGTAGTAGTTAGATAACCAAAAAAAAAAGATTTGGGTGCGTCTCTGGTGTGGCATTAAAAGGATCAACGTCAGCCAAACTTCATCATGAATTCTCCTCCAAAAAAAAACGCAGTTCAACATTATTCAAACTATGACTCACATTTGTTCCATATAGACTAGTTGTGAGTCGTTCTTTTCGCAGATGCATGTAAAAGATAAATACCAATCCCATTTGCACATCAAATATCTTTTGAGGTATGTTACAAGACTTTCTACGCAGACAAGAGGCTCTCAAAACGTACACCAGCATCTTCTATTGAAACGGAATACAAGGAAAACACAACAGGTCACACGTGTCTGTAGAGTTGCTGTGCAAACAGAATCCAAGTCAAATTAACCTGATCACATTGACAAAGCTCTCCTAGAAGGTTTTGGTTCTGTAGGTGACCGCTTTGTTTTCTCATATGAAATAGATGCAGTCTTCTTAGCTCAAAGGAGCTACAGGCTGGGAGTCCAAAGGCTTAAAAGTCCGTAGGCAAAGGCCTGGCAAAAGAAACGAGAAGACAAAACACACACACACCCACTGAGTAACACAGGTCATGCCACTCGATTGCGTAACATTGATTAGACAAGCCATCTACTCAGAGGATTTTACAAACAGGTACTGATAACAGCTTATTGCTGAATATAAAAAAAGGAGCCGGC
>JAOPJJ010000114.1:7829773-7844427 GCA_027122795.1 Enchelyopus cimbrius
AGACATGTTGTCATAGCTTCTTCAATCTTGACGCATACCGCTTGCCGCATTTGAAAAAGCGAGGCGCCAGAGAGCATATTCCTTTGAATACAAAATAAAATGTAACCACTAGATGGGAGAAAATATTACAGTGTCCCTTTAAAGATATATGTATATGTACTTTTTTCATGTTATTTTTTACAGGCACTTATGCACTATGCTGGGAGCAGGAACTCGGTGGAACATGGCCTTCCTCTGCTGGAGGTCTACTGTCTGTCCATAGACTGCTTTGCCTCGGCCAGGTCCCACCTCACCGCTGAGTCAGAAAGTGTGGCGCTTGTGTTGAAAAGGCTCGCCTTGTAAGTTGTGATATGATGTTTTTTGATGCAAGAGTTTTCGCTAAAACATTGCAAAAAAGCAACCCGGTTTCATGATCTGCATTGCGTAGCCAAATGTGGAATCATGGAATCATTAAAATGACAACTGCGGTCTGGTAACCCACCCAACATAATTGGCTAATGTGATTTGGGGGGGGTACATTTAAATGATATGTACACTTCTAATAGATTGTCCATGAAATGTGTAATTCTTGTCCGGAACAAAACTGAACACCTTACAGCGGATGTTGTGGGTGCTTTTACAGAAAAGAATTCCAGCTTTTCATGTGCCTTGGGGATATCCCTGTCCAGGCTCTTACTCACTTTTCCCTTGTGTCTAGGAGCTGTTTTGAACTATTGCTTTCGGTTCCTGAAAACGAAATCCCATATGAAGCCTGGGTTCAGTTTCACAACTCGGTCCAGGTAAGATTTGGAGGGATATGGTGTTATCTCGGCTTGCTAGATTCTTTGACTAAACAACGTCATTACATTTGTACTTATTTGCTGTCACCCACCTCTTTGCATCCCAGATTGCCCATGAGAATTTGATGCAGTTTGGGAGCACAGACCTCCAAGCCCTGCTGCAGATAACGGGTGAAGGGGGAGCGTGGAGCAACCCCGTGCTCACTGCCCTCCTCACAGGCCAGCACACCGTTCCACTGGAAGGTTAGTGTCTAGCCTCCTCTTGCTCACTTTTCAGAATCCGCATTTTGAATTTTTTTGGCTGCCTAATCAGCTCTCTGCCGGCAGATATTTATCTTTATCTGGTTAAATCTCTAACCAAATCTTCTTTTACCTCTCCTACTTCTACCTCTCCTTCCTTCCGTAGTTAATGCGTACATCGGCTTGGAGGGGGAGGGCTTCATGGAGATGCGCGTGAAGCACCTGGAGAAGATTGGTGAGATCGCCAAGGCAGTAGTCTTGGCCAAGTCCTGCTGCGACTGTTGCCTTATTTCAAACCAAGCCCACTTCCGCCAAACCTACGTCTCCCTACTCTGCCTGCTGCTGCCCAACGAGGAGGCCATTACAGAGGTATTCAAACACAAACGTGGGGCTCACAAATGTAAATATTAACAATATCTGAAAATGTGTCGGTGTTCGGGATGTTTATAGATTGAACACCACATAAAAATGTTTTTCAAGTGATTGGGTTCATAAATACATAGAAGGGAAGGATTGTTATTCAGCTTTACAGGCATGGTTGATTTTTTGTACATAAAAAATGAGCAATTAGTGCACCTGGTAAATATTTGTTCCCGTATTGTTTCATGTTTTTTTAGAACTGGATTTCAATCATTTTTGTGTTGTCTGCCGTCATCCATGATCACTTATGATGTTACGTTCTCAATCCTCTTATCCAGATATCCAGACTAGACTGCAAGGATGTCTTGGAGATCACAACGAACTTGGAGAAGGAGGGGGAGGAAAATACAGCATTCATCTTGTGTACTACTTTTCTGACCCAGCAGCTTCAACAGCAGAACCTGTACAGTTCCTGGTATGTACTCATGTTAGGACATTCTTAATTTTCTCCCAAGTTTTAGAGGTGCCCTTGTTTAATATGGATCAGGACTGAAATAATCACGCCTCCAATCAGCGGACCATCCCAACTGAAGACTGGAAGTATCGTTCACATCAGAATCGGGTCAAAGGTTCTCAAGTTTGAGCTTGGGATAAGGTGCAACGTGTTTTCATCATTTTTATTATGTTGTCATCTTTCCACCAGGGAGCTGACGCTGCTGTGGAGTAAGCTACAGAGAAAAATTGATCCTTCTCCAGAGTCCCTCTTGGAGCGTTGCCTTCAACTCGGTGCCATTGCCAACACTGTTCAGCACTTACTTTACCTGGTCCGGGTAATCCACACAGAGGTAGGTCCATGTGACCACACTTCACCATCCATTTTCATTTGGTTTATAAGGTTACTTTGAAATATAACCATCACAAATGCATCCCATCTTCCAACGGGGTTTCCTCAATACCATGGCCCAAGATGATGAAACGTGTTTGAGTAGTTCACCAGAATCTAACCATATGGTGTTCTTCTCCTTTCAGACTAAAGAGCTTGGGTTAGCATCCTCGGTGGAGCTCTGTGTCAAAGCACTTCAGCTTCCAAAGCAAAATGACTCTGAATTCAGAAGCTCTGTTCTCAAAACATTGTCCAGCCTTCTTAAAGATGACCTGGAGGTGATGCGTGCCTGCCTTCTCACAGAATTCCTACTTGGCCCCTGCCAGGAGGTTTTCAGTTGCCTTCAGGAGCTCCACCTCCACCCAGACCAGAAGTACGACCAGGAAAATGGGCTCATCCCCAATTCCCTACGCTGTGAGCTGTTGTTGGCACTAAAGGCCTACTGGCCTTTTGACCCTGAATTCTGGGACTGGAAAACTCTAAAGCGTCACTGCAGTAGAATTTTGGGAATTACTCCAGAGGAGGAAGAGTTGGATGAAAAGCATGAAATGGTTAAACATGAAACGCAGGATGGAGACTATATGTGTGTGGAATCTCGCCAACATCACTTTATTAATGGTGCTGCAGACGATAAAGCAGTGAGACAGGGTGATGACGGTATGATGGAAAACCCAGCACAAAAGAAGAAGCTATTCTGCAAAATTTGCAAGAAGTCTGTCACCGGGGGCCAAATCCTACCCCACTCCAGGCGCCACGCAGAGGACAACAGTCACCCGTGCCCCATCTGCATGAAAATCTTTGACAGCAGAAAGGATATTGTTCCTCACATCAAACACCACCTTCGTACCTTCGCAAACTCGCTTGAAAAGCTTGAGCCAGACAGTTTTCCAAAGTCGTCGGATGAGGAAGATGACATTGAACCAGGCGAAATAAAAGTGGACCCTTCCTTAATACTGTACACACACAATCCTGATGTTTTACACCGCATCGTGCCACAATCCAAGGATGACGGTGAACTTGTCACATTCGATTACATAGACTTACACTACGAGCTCCAGAACAGAGATGAATACCCATGTCCAGGCACCGACTGTTCAAAAATCTTCAAACACTCCAAGTACTTGTATGTCCACCTCAAATCAGAGCATCAAGGGGATGAGAATGTGAAACACTTTCATGAGATGAGAGACAAACGTGAAAAGTGCATTTTCTGTCGTCGCCACTTTGTATCCAATTATCATCACCGGAAGCATAGGAGAATACATTATAGAGATGACCCATACATGTGCACAGTCCAAGGTTGTGGTGCTCAGTTTAGGACTTCCAATGAGTTGGCTGCACACAAACATACTCACGGCTATCAGCTTAACTTCCAGTGCCAGCTCAATGGCTGTTCTGTCACGTTTTCTGACTTAGGCCAGCTATATCACCACGAAGCCCAGCATTTCCGAGAGGCAGCATTTACCTGCACCAGCCCCGAATGTAAAAAATTCTACTTATCCAAAAAGGAATTTATTGAACATTTATCCACTCATGGTATCGCCTTCTCTGAGGAAGACTTTGAAAATCAGCGGATGGCTAAAAAGGAACTTTTCCGTAGAGGGGATAACTCCACTTCTGAGGGAATGGAGGATGAAGAGGACGATGGTTCGACCTCTTCAAGGTGTGGCTCCCCGCCGGATGTGTCCTGCTGCAAGGGACCCAAGGTTACAATCACCTCAGTGGCTGTTTGTTTTGATGGAAGTAAGTTCACCTGTGGGTTTGAAAGGTGTGGCATGACCTTCTCTAGAGCAAGGGATGTCCAGAGACATTTCAAATGTGCCCACCCAGAGCACCTGAAGTTAGAGAACAAAGATGACCGACATGACAAAGAACGCGACTCGAGGTCCAAAGGACTTAAGGCGGAAAGCAAGCAAACAAATGAGCAGAAGGGAAAACTTGAGTCCTCAAGTGAATTTCCACTCAAAGGGGCCGAGAAAGAAAATAGTAAATCCTCCCGCCTGAATTGCAGTGAGACAAACTCGACAAGCCTGTGCCAAAACGATGCTCTAAAAGAGATTCTCATCGGGCTCAGCAAACTTGACCTCAATTCCCTTGCCAACTCCAATGGGCCACTTGAATCCTCAAATGTGTCGCATTTGTCCAATTGCAAGGACCTTATGTCCAGATCCCCAGTAGTAGTGCTTCACAAGAAACTCCCTGACATTTTGGACGACAGGGTGAAGGTCAAAATAGAGAATGCAACAGAGGATGTTGATCTAAATGTTGGAGAATCATTGGCCACTGCTAAGCCATATGTATGCAAGATTCCTGGATGTCACTTCAGAACTGCTCAGAGTTTCAGTTTATTACGTCACCATGTTATAATTCACAGCTATACCATGGAACAGGCCAAAAAGTTGACCTCTATAGACTCGTTTAAGCCCTTTCTGTGCCAGATTTGCTTCAAAGGTCACAAAGAGAAAATAAATCTGAGGCTCCACTATATACAGGCCCACAAACTCAGTAAGGCTGCCCTCGAGAAAATCAACTGTGCATCTGTGAAGCATGTGAAGGATAGGGGCACAGAAACCCCCCAGCCGTTGTCGAAAGAGGGTTCACAAATTAGGAAGAGGACTGCCCCCAGCTGGCAGCAAAGGTACCAGAAACGAAAAAAAGCTGTCGTGATACGAAGGGAGACTCGAAAGGAAATTGCTTTCGACCGTCAGTCTGCATCTGAGGAGGATGATGAGGTAGAGGAAGAGACGGAGCATGCAAATGGCACAAGTAATGATGCGCATGAGCAAAAGGAAGACGAACGGGACGAAACTTCACAGGTCCGGACAACGAGACGCCACAACGCCAAAAGTAATCTCTGCTACATTTTAACTAAATTCAATAAGCCTTTCCATTGTGTGGTGAAGGACTGTAATTCCTCCTTCTCAACCCAGGGAGGTCTTGTGCGTCACCTTCAGCTCTTCCATCACTACAATCGCTCTCAACTCGTCCTGGACAAGGACACTGATATGCTTCAGCACTCAGACATGAAGAAAGACGCCGCAAAGAAAAAGCCTGCCTCAAACTCTGACGAACCTCAGCCCCAGTTTCGATGTCGTTTTGCCAATTGCGCAGCCTCCTACCACCTGAAAAGCAGCCTTGTGCGGCACACTCAAGAACTTCATTGTCAGCCCCCAGAGCCAATACCGTGTGCATATGAAGGTTGCACCCGAGTGTTCAACCATGCCAGCGCTCTTAAGAAACATTTTCTGTACACTCATTGCGAATACTATGATTCTTTTGTATTGCGTCTACAGAGCACCCATAAAAAACCCATTGAGGAATGCCAAAAGGAGACCCTTGATGAATCAAACGGTCCCCCTAAGGGAGAGCCTCATGCCCTCCCCATTTGTGATTCAGTGATCCCTGCGTCTGAGCTTGTGAAACCAGCTTCTGAACAAGTGGCACCCGTTGATGAAATAGTGACGCCCGTTTCGGAGTTAGTGACGCCCGTTTCGGAGTTGGTGACACCCGTTTCTGAACTTGATTCATCTGTATCTGACGTAGTACCACCTGTTTTGTTTAAGGAAGAAGCAGTGCCTTCAGTGGAGATTGAGGACAAAGATGAAATCAAACCGATTCTAGTTGACAACAAGCCCCACAAGGTAAAATGTGACCGTTTTATAATACGTGCTCGTGAGGAGGCATTACGGATGAGGAGAGAAATTCATTTGTGGACCGCTTACCCTTGCATGATTAAGGACTGTGATTCAGTCGTCAAATACCTGAAGAGCCTCACACGTCATTACGTTACTGTCCACCACTTCTCTCGAAAGGAAATCTGTGATAATGGCGACAAGCTTTTTCTTAACTTTGAACAGCTAGAGGAACTAACTCCGAGGGAGTCTGCACTGCCCACTGTGGCTGCAGCATGCACTTCTAATGGTGTCCACAAGATGAAGTATCAGGCGGAGCGTGACAACCCTGATGGAACCCCCGTGCCCATGAGCCTTAACTTCATCAAATCCGAAATGCTGGACGACCAGGACCCGGATCCGCTAAATTTCCAAAGTGACAAGCGAGCTCCCGTAGAGAGGAACGTCCTCGTAGGCGCCGATGACGTCTTGTACGGGGAACCGAGCACAGGTGGGCCAAGCGGAGAGCCGGCTGCCGCAATGCAGAATGGTTACATTAACGATGAGAGACCAAAATATCCAATTCCTCTGAGTCCAACTGTAACGGTTGATCTATCGCCACCCTCCTCGCTGCGCATTGCTGGTGAGGAGGGCTTCCAAGATTCTTCGTGCAGCAAAAATTGCGGTAAATCGGTGAATGAATCCGTGACCAACCCATCGGTCCGTCAGCCACTGAAGCGCAAAAATGAACTTTCTGAATACCCCTCTAACCTGAAGGATACCCAGCCTCACCTGCTTCCATTGAATACTTTTGACATTGCCGCTTATAAACCAATGGGCTTCGAGTCGTCCTTTCTGCAATTTATACAAGAAACGGATATTGAGGGGGACTTCTGCCAAATTAAACGTAAAGATTCTTTGAGGCGAAGTTGTTCCGTCAAGGAGAACAACCAGCTGGGAGTTCCTCTCACACGCAGCAAACGCACCCGCTCCCCACCGCTAAAGAGGTCTGCCACGGCAGAGGACTTAACCACCGATCAAAATTGGAAGTCAATCTTGGACAACGCCCTAGCCGGGTGTGGGGATTTGGCCATCAAGCAGCTCCAGGACCTCCGACCTGTGGTAGTCCTGGAAAGACCCATGTGTTCCACTGCCCTGCCTGACCTCATTCCCCCTGATGCCAATGCAAGCTAGTTCGAAACTTGGTTCCCGCTGCAACATCAAACCCTTGTCAAAAAACTGTTTTTATTTGACACACGCTAACTTTTTTTTTCTTCTAGATATGTTGAATGCAGGTGGTATGTTGTATACTGCTGAACTAGGTTTAAGCACTATTACTTAGAAAACTACCGCATTTTATTAAGATTTTTAATCATATAAAAATAAGATGCTTCTTTTTTGAACCATGAACTTGTCAAAAGTGTATATATCTTGATGATGGGCATTTAACAAGTGCAGGATGTAATTATTCAATTTGGTCAGTAACCTTTTTTTTTGCTGAATATAAAAAGTCAATTTTAACAACACAGTGTTTAGATGCTGGGCTGATGTTGACAGAAATGTAACACTTTGTAATAAATAAATAAATGTTTGAAATGACACTTTTTTGTGAGAGTTGAAAAACAAATAAGCACAATTAGGTTAGAAAAATCTGTTAGTTTCGAGATACATTTTATATATATATATATATATATATGTATACATGTATATATATATATATGTATATGTATATGTATATATATATATATATACACATTAAGTATTCAATTACGTTTTCCAAATGTAAAAAAAACATTATTAGATGCATTAGATTTGCTGTAGTGTACATAATATTTATTTTATTTAAGTAATTCCTTTAAAGTGAAATTGGAATCTGTCACCGGAACCAATGTTTGCCGTTATAGTTTCACTGAGAACATCATTTTTCGACACACTCTTGGTTGTAGCTTGCGTGAATGAAGTGTTTTTTTATGTAAGCTGTGCTTTGTAATGGGACCCAGTGGAAACCTTATCTTCTCTTTATGGTTATCTATTTAACCAGGGTTATTCTATATTATCAACCAAAACAGTGTGTCAACCTAGTGTAAACCCGGATTTTGCCGCCTACGGTCACTTACCAACCAAGCTTGCTAGCGTTAGCTCGTCAAGATTGACAAACCAGCTTGATTAATCGAACAATTATATATAAAACAAAGATGATTCAAACTGTATTGGGCCTTCCCGTCGAGAACCAGATATTCTTTGCCGTGCTGGGCTTTTCCTGGACGGTTTACCTATGGGAGGCATACCTTTCTTACAGACAAGTAAGTCCTCATTTCGTGGCATCTAACGTGAGTTATACTGAGAATAACTGGTTAGAATTCCTGGTCGATTAACATATTAAGGCAATTAAGGTAATCTCTCGGGTTCACTCCAACTAGGCAATCATTTTGAACGATATAGTAACTAATAAACAGCTTCTGTACACTTGTCCACTTAACGTGCATTTCCGGAATATGCTATACGTAGATCTGCCAGTGTGGTGTATGTGGTGCAGTGTCTATAAAGGTCATCTAGAACCACTTGAGATGCTTGTGATGAAAGTGTATCAGATAGCAATGACTTGTGAATTATTTTTGATGACTTTCTCCTCCCTCTCCTCAACTTCTTGTGCAGAGGAGGATATACAGGACAACCACTCAAGTGCCACAAGAGCTGGGGAAGATAATGGACACTGAAACCTTTGAAAAGTCACGCCTTTACCAGCTGGACAAAAGCAACTTCAGTTTTTGGTCAGGGCTGTACTCTGAGACTGAAGGGACGGTAAGACATTTGGCCATCTCCAACTACAAACACGGATTGGAACATGCTTAATCCTGGTTCGATTTATTTCAATATTTGTGTCACCATTTCTGTGTTTTATAGCTTATCCTTGTGCTGGGAGGAATCCCTTTCCTGTGGAGTCTCGCTGGTACTGTATCAGGCCGCTTTGGATTTGGTCCAGAGTATGAGATAACGCAGTCCCTTGTCTTTTTAACCCTGGCTACCCTGTTTAGTGCTGTAACTGGCATGCCCTGGAGTATTTACAGCACGTTTATCATTGAGGAAAAACATGGCTTTAATCAGCAGGTACATTTTCTGTAACGTTTCTTTCATATTCAAGCATATTCCAGTATTCACACACAAGCCATTTATATATTTTTTCTGTTTGTGTTACATTTAGACTTTGGGATTCTTCCTGAAGGATGCTGTAAAGAAATTTGCTGTGACCCAATGCATCCTGCTGCCTGTGACCTCACTGCTCCTCTATATCATTAAGATTGGGGGTGACTTCTTCTTCATCTATGCCTGGCTCTTCACCCTGTGTGTTTCCCTGGTTAGTAAGGGTTCTTTGTCTTTTGTTGAGAAAAATAACCCCCTTCCGTTTTTTGTAATTATTTTGATATGACACGTTTATTATTATTATTATTGTAGATAACTACCACGTCACTTATCTGCATTTACTTGGACTTGCATGTTGTGACATTTGTATGACTGTACCTTTTGTGTTTTTCCACCATTCTTAGGTACTCGTTACAATCTATGCGGACTACATTGCTCCCCTTTTTGACAAGTTTACTCCATTGCCAGAGGGAGAGCTGAAGACGGACATAGAAACAATGTCCAAGTCCATCAGCTTCCCTCTTACTAAAGTTTATGTAGTTGAAGGTAAACAATACTAGTTTTTTTTCACCATGCCAACGCAGCATAGTAAAGATGGTTCACTGGCAGTCGGATAAACCTCTTGAGCCACTCGTAATACTATTTGGAACTCTTGTGGTGTTTACCCTTGCTAGAAAGAGATTCACTATCCCCCAAAAATGTAGTCCTATAATTAATGATCCGTGCACTTGAAATGTTCACAATTCACCATTGATGAAAAGCGGCATAAGAGAATTTCAAATGAATGAAAAACAGCTGTCACCACGACAGGCATGACCCCCTTAACTTGTTTGTTTCAGGTTCAAAGCGGTCCTCGCACAGCAATGCCTACTTCTACGGGTTCTTCAAGAACAAACGTATTGTGCTTTTCGACACCCTGCTGGAGGACTATTCTCCTTTGAACAAGACTGGAGAAGAGCAGCCTGAGAACGTGGAGAAAGAGGACACGCAGAGCGAGTCTAAAGTCAAACCCAAGGTCTCCTCTTAATATTCCAATACAACTGGTTTTATACAGTATATCATATCCCACTAATGCTGCTATGTAATGCTGCTTACTTTGTACAGAACAAGAAGCAAGGATGCAACAATCCTGAAATCCTTGCCGTTCTGGGTCACGAGTTAGGCCACTGGAAGCTCGGCCACACCGTCAAGAACATCGTAATCAGTCAGGTAACCTCCAGCATCGTGAATCGTCGTTATTATTCACCTTCATCATTTCCTCTGGATTTGGTTTCAACTGGCCGCTGCAATACGGTACATTGGCGCAATTCCATTCAATTCTGTGCACTAAGCTTGGACAAAAACCAAGCTCAAGGCCGCTTTGTTTGCTTTGAGTGAGGCGCTGGCTTTGAGCTCCCCCACTGTGGGCGTGGCGTATACCGTGTGACAACATGGGTATTGATCTTGCTTAAAACTGATCCAAATAATTGCACACTTGTTTTTCTATTTCCATCCTGCAGATGAATTCCTTCCTGTGCTTCTTCCTCTTTGCTGTTCTTATTGGTCGGAGAGAGCTGTTCCTTGCATTTGGTTTCCATGACAGCCAGCCAACGTTAATTGGCTTGATGATCATATTCCAGTTTATCTTCTCCCCTTACAATGAGGTAAACGTGTACAAAACCAGCCAACTTTCCCACCCGCATCACAATCTATGACGACGAGTTGTCACTCAGCGCTCCCGTTCGCGTTCCAGGTCCTGTCCTTTTGTCTCACTGTCCTGAGCCGCCGGTTCGAGTTCCAAGCGGATGCGTTTGCGCTGGCCATGGGCAAAGCCTCTCAGCTCTACTCCGCCCTCATCAAGCTCAACAAGGACAACCTGGGCTTCCCTGTGGCTGACTGGTTGTTCTCCATGTGGCATTACTCCCACCCTCCCCTCCTGGAGCGTCTCAGGGCGCTGGGCAACGTCAAGCAGGATTGACGGGCCTCCAAGGGGGGGCAAGGCTCGGCCCCTCCCCCCAAGGGCCGCCGCAGACCTCTCCTGGCTCTCTGATGTCTATTGGGTTTCCTTTTTTTTTCATTTTGCTTATCTGTAAGTCTTTTTTTATTCTGTTGGACTTTATTCTCAACTCAATTATTGAAACCAAAACGGCAAAACACGTTGCAGCCACAAGGGTCTCGGTCAGAAGGCCTTCGCTCTTTCTTTCCCTAGGCAGATGCAAAATATGTACAATGGCCCTTAGGAGAAATAGATTCAGACAGTGTATGGCTGAGTCCCAGTTGCAGAGTACAGGTCAAAAGGTTTATCCCGTTGATTGTATTTTTGGAGGAGACTGCATTCCTTTTACAGTTTTATTTGATTTGTTTTACGTTCTTACCCCAACGAATAAATAGCATTTTTATTTACAACTTTCTCTATAAGTTGAAGTTATTTTTTAATTGTTCTGGCGATTAATTTATTCTATAATTGTGGCAAAGATTTTCAAATGTTCTCCTCGTGTGGTTTGATTGGTTGCTTCTAATGTTATTGACTGCAACCAATGTGAAGAAGTTCTGAAAATGAAAATATTGCTTGGCAAATTCAAAGTAACTAAGGAATGCATCCAAGTCAAGCTTGACAGGAACGTTGTAAAATCTGTGACAAGGTAGACAAACTTGAGTGCCTCTTATTACCTATGACTTCAGATTACAAAGTGGACATCTTTTTAAGGAAATTAAAAACCTCACCAGTTGACATTGCATGCATGGAAAAAATATTATTTTTCATCGTCCCTTGTTTTTACAAAAAGGGAGAGGTAGTGTTTAAATTTTGTTTTGAAATGCACTTGCTTGTGTATAATGGTTTGCTAATGCCTGTATATAAGTAACATTACTGATCGGCATAATAAATGTTCCTTAGAAAATGTCGCTGTTTTTTTTATTTGGTGTGTTTTGTGTCGTTTTTGATTTGGGGCCATAACCCAAAACACCAAGTTTGGTTGAGAAACGATGTTTGATTTTTTTGTGTCTTTTTTCAAGAATAAATACGATTATTCAAAGCATGTTATTTTTTATATTCTATTCGTAATATTTTGGATAACTAAACTGATATAGTAATATTGAAATAACACGCATCTATTTGCATGTTAAGTAGTATGGCCATATTATTGCTACCATGATGGCTACAACTTGACTGACTGACTGACATGTCGGCATAATTTCCCCCATAACCCTTTAAATGTATAACTTGCATACAATATGCTTTTGGGGATTCGCTTGCCTCAAAACAAAGTCAAAAATTCAAATATTTAGAAAAGGCACGTTTACTTGTATGTTGTACCCATGAATGCCCATGCTGTGGTCAGCTATGAGAACGTACCATCTGGTAATAACCCAACCCTATTACTTTGCTGCCTAGGTTTGCTGATATATAATTTAGGCCTATATATAATATATAAAAGTCCCTTACAGCAATGTTTGCCACATGTTAATCTATGTTGTTTAAACATATCTATACCTTATATAAGTGTAACTTGGTTTGTTGACAAGTACCCCCTCTATCAGCAAGTAATGGTATAGTCCTATGTGTTGTATTTTCAAAGACAAGGGCAATCTGTTGTCTGCGTTGTTGTTCAGGAGTCAGCATGGCACGTTTTCTGCAACCCAGCATCAGGGGGTATATTGTTTCACAGCTGAGAATGGCGTCTGATCATCAGGTAAAAGATTTAATTGACCAAATCATAAACTTGCTTTATTATTGTTATTTATTGATCACGTCAGTGTCGAGAGTCAATGACATTGCACCTATGGAGCACACACTACATACACGTTATGTGGTGTATAGGGGGGTATAATGCATCTTACATGATTTTATGCTGGGACAAGCAATAGGATGAACTACATGTAGCCTACATTTGATACAAGGAAATGTAATGGCTAATTCCTAGGCTAAGGAAGTCAAACGCGTTTCTGTGTATCTGATGCGTTCAGAAACTACCTGTGGGAGACTTTTATTTTGGTGTTTCCAGCGTCATACAAGCATTTCTTTTCATAGATGACCTTCAAAATAGTTGTCCTACTGCTGAAGTCCATTGGTTGGCGATATTCGCGTCAATAGCAATATCGTAACGTCACGTGTCTGATATCTAAGCGGACACGTTTGATCAAACGCACGTATGTGAACTCTGTTGCAACGCATGTAAAGCAAGGCAAGTTTATTAGTATAGCACAATTCAGCAGCAAGGCAATTCATTGTGCTTTACATACATAAAAGCATTAAAATACAATAAAAGCATAGCAAAACAAAAATAACACATATACATATACAGCATTAAAGCATTGAAATTAAAATACAAGCATAAAAAGGAAATTAAAACAAGTACTGTACAGTAAATATACAGTAAAACAAGTATCAAAAAACCATGTATTTTCTCTTCATAGTCTGAATTTAACCGTTGTCTGTCTTGTGTCACTTCAGATGGGTGAGCTCGGCAAAGGAGCGGGTAAAGGCGGGGGAGCAGGCGGCTCTATCCGGGAGGCCGGCGGGGCCATGGGAAAGAAACAGGCTGCAGAGGAGGAGATATACTTTAGGTAGTGACGTTCCCCCCCCCATTGGGCTACTTGTGATGTGTGCACACACTCATCACTCTGCAACAGAGACATTCACGAGTGCTAGAGTTGTGGCCAAAGTATTTGGCCCTCTTACCCCCTCCCCCCCATGTCTCTACTGTGATTATGTTTACATGTTTGTCTGTATACATGTATGTATGTATGTATGTCTGTCTGTCTGTCTGTCTGTCTGTCTGTCTGTCTGTCTGTATGTGTGTGTTCCTCATCCTGTAAGCGTCTATGGATCCCTGAAAAGCGCTATACAAATAAAATGCATTATTATTATTATTATTATTTATTCAAGTATTTATTTTTCCCAAATGAATACATTTATTAACACCCTGACACTATCGACAAGCTTTGTATGTGTTGTCTGTGTGTCTTCAGATGGCTAAACAATTTCCACCCCACACATTGCTAAACCGCCTGCTCCTCACAACCTGTGTTCCTCCATGGCTGCCGAACTCATGGCTCCTTTCCTCACGCAGGCGTAAAGAGCAGGAGCAGCTCGCCGCCCTGAAGCAGCACCACCAGGATGAGATCGAGCACCACAAGAAAGAGATTGAGCGCATGCAGCGTGAGATCGACCGGCACAAGGGGAAGATCCGGATGCTGAAGCATGACGACTAAAATAACAGTCTAGCCATCCACGATATGCCAGGAGTACCTTAAAACAAAAAAATACCGATGCATGCACTGTTTCAACCTGCTCTAGGGTTGGATGTGTAAAGGAATGTATTTGAAATGCTTGAAAGTTATTAAAAAATGATATTGCTTAAATATATTACACTTTCAGTTTTATTTGCCTTCATTCAAATAGAGCTGTAGGCCTATATATGGTTTATAATTAAATATTATTGTTCATTGCCTTATTGTTATTCCTCAATGTATATATTTGAATGATGTGTTTTGTATTCAAAAAGTATTAAACATTGGAAGAAATGCCCGTAAACAGTATTACAATAATATTTGTGTTTATAAACTAAAACTAATCTAGTTACAAGTACACAATCCTAATAATAATCTGATCAATATGGCATTTTGACGACAAAACATAAAGCTGTACATTATAAATCC
>JAOPJJ010000114.1:7996528-8008013 GCA_027122795.1 Enchelyopus cimbrius
GGTGCCCCCGCCCCCGCCCCCCGCGGGGGCGGGCCCCCTGGGGGGGGGGGGGGGGCGGGGGGGGGGGGGGGGGGGGGGGGGGGGCGGGGGGGGTGTCAGAGGTGGGGTCGGAGTTCTGGCGGGGCATGGGGGGCCGTGAGGGGGAGGGCGAGCCCGTGCAGGAGGAGGAGACGCCGTGGGGGTCGTACAGGGACTGGGAGCCAGACAGACCGTGGGTCCTCACCTGCACCAGGTGGGCCATCTGGGATGAGCTCACACACACACACACACGTGGACAGAGACACACACAAACACACGGACAGAGACACACATGCACGCACTCACACACACAGCAGGACACACACACACTCGCACACACATGCACACATCAGTACACACACACACACACACACACAAATGGACAGAGATACACTCAGAGACACAAACACACACACATGCACGTGCACACACACACGCACGTGCACACAAACACACACACACATACACACACACGGGTGGTTGGAGGTGGAGGTGGGAGTGTTTGTCCGGATGAGGAGTCAGGGTTCATCCAGGGAGGAGCAGGGTCCGACCAGGGGAGGGCAGACCGGGGCCAACCCGGGACAGGAGCAGATGCAGGAGGAAGGAGGAGAACCAGAGGAGAAGGGAGAGGGGTGAGAGAGAGGGAGGGAGAGATGGAGGGAAGGAAGGGGAGGAGGGGAGAGAGGAAAAGGAGAAGGGGAGACCAGCAGTGGGAGGTCCAGGAGGAGTGAGAGATGAGAGGACAGGGGGGGGGGGGGTTGGAGGGAAAAATTAAGCAAGGGAAACTTTTGCGGGAGAAAAATCCAGTGTGGGAAGCCCGTCCAAATAGCGCACCGCACACACACACGGGCGAGCGAACACAGCCCCGCCCACCCACCTGTGGCTCCATGGAGCGGTGCATGGGGGGGGTCCGGGCCTGCTGGATCCCCCCGCTGGAGAACGACTCGGAACGCGGGGGCAGGGATGGGTCAGAGATCCGGTTGGACACCTTGTGCTGGAAATTAGGAGCACCTTGTCTGTTCACCTGAGCGTGCTCCTCCACCTGGCAAGCACACACACACACACACACCATCAGCCCTCTGGGCTGCCTCATACAACACACACCCTCAGTGTTGGTGTGTGTGTGTGTGTGTGTATATGTGTGTTTAGGTGTGTGCATGGTTATGTGTGTGTGTGTGAGTCTGCCTGTGCGTGTTCTTGCCGGAACTTGTGTGACTGATCTCTTCCATGCCCACCCGCGGATGTGAGTGTGAATAGATAGTGTTTCACACGCTGTCTTAACTTCACACTCCAAGGCTTTTCAGCTAAGCAGCACACGTGCATAACATTCTGGTTAA
Source organism: Enchelyopus cimbrius (assembly GCA_027122795.1). Lineage (NCBI taxonomy): Eukaryota > Metazoa > Chordata > Actinopteri > Gadiformes > Gaidropsaridae > Enchelyopus > Enchelyopus cimbrius. Next base: position 7,997,884 of record JAOPJJ010000114.1, read on the forward strand.
ACTAGAATTCAACCTGATTTATGCAGCGCATATTTTCTCAGAGATAGTCAATTTGTTTTGCACACGCTGGTAATTGTTCCTGTGTGGCCATCTGTTTGCATCTGCGTGTATGTGTGTACCGGAGTCTGTCTGGTCATGTGTGCAGGTGTGGGTGTTTGTAGTTTGTAGTGCAGAGAAGAAATGAGCATCAGACGGGATACCTGAAAGGAGAAACCTGGAAAGAAATAGTCTAGTGTGAGTGTCCGTGTGTGTGTGTGTGGCTCTGAGTGTGTGTATATGTGTATGTGTGTGTAACTCTGCCGGGAAACCGACTAATTTAGATGCTGCTGACCCATATTGGTCCACAAGAGGTCACTCTCATCCCCTCTCTCTTTCTCCCCCTCTCTCTTTTGTTCTCTCTCTCTTTCTGTCTCTCTCTCTCTCTCTCTCTCTATCTCTCTCTCTGCTGGCCCTTATTAAACAGTTCAGCCTGTAGTTATCTATGTCGGATATCATCACAGCTGATCAAAGACATGATAAAAAGTGTGTGTGTGTGTGAGATAGAATCGTTGTATGGTATATCATGGTATGGAATATCACATTTTGATCCTACAAAAGTATGATAAGCATCAATAAAGATTGAAAGAAAAAAGATGATCATGTATGCATCCAGCCTTGAAAGTGAAGTTAGTAGATCATCATAAGTTAGAAGTTGCAGTTCAGCATAGCGTTACGTGCTAGCTCACAGCACAGAGTTATGTGATAGTTAGCATAGAATTATGTGACCATTAAGTCATTACTTTCCTTCCTAGAATGTGCATCAGCAGAATCATTCTAGAATACTTAATTGGGGGAATTGATATACAGTAGATGGATCCATTAGATGAATCATCCTAGATTATTCCAGAAGCAACATCGAGAAAGTGCCAGCCACCTGTAAGTCGGGAGAAAGTTGTTTGTGGATTAAGGGACGATATTTAGTATGGACGTAAAGGTGTGTAGAATGAGTGAAGTTTCCAATGTGAGACTCATTTGTTATAGTGTTCTGTCTCTGATTGTGCTTTGGATGTGAAAATTAGAATTTTTTTTCCTAATCTCTTCAATTTAAAACAATTCCACCCCCCCAAAAAGCCTTCATATTTTCTATGTGTTAAATCAGTAAATTAACTCATTTAAAAAAATATAGTTTCTTTCCAAAATGAAGCCTAATCACTTCTCTTAGTTGCTATGTTTAATATCTGTAAACAGATTAATTTCTAACAGTGGAATCTCACGTTGGAACAAAACCCACAAAAAATAGACGTAAGGAGTTAAGGCAGCAGCCTAGGAGGATTCAGAGGCCATTAGCGGAGGGAAAAAGATCAATTAATTGCGGCAGGAAAGTCAATGACGTGGTCCTTAAATGATTAGCTTGTTGGGACGGGTCGGGTTGTGTGTCCTGCCCCAGTGCCCTTTGGTGCAAGGCACCACAGTCCCCCGTAGCGCTTTGCCACCGAGCAACCGTTGTCAGGGAAATACGGACCACAATTAGTTAAAGAACAGTCAGCCCCTCTCCCTCTGCCCAGGGGTTAGTGCATTCCGAAACCAAGGGCGGCGGGGAGAGTAACATAGTGTGGACAGGAAGCTTCGGGGCCGTCCACACTATCCACAGCGACTGACCCGGCGAACGGGGCTCCTCCCCCTAGACTCAGAGCTTCCGCAGGGGCTCGTCTGCCGCGCGATTGGCCGAGAGGCGTCGGCGGGGGCGCGGTCGGGCACGCAGGTGATGCGTATGCGGGGCATGTGCGAGCCGTGCGGCTGCCCGCGCTCCAGGCGGCTGGGGCTGACGTGGGCGGGGTATGAGGGGGGGCGGGGGCGTCGCCGGGGCTTGTAACCAGGAAGTAGGAGGAGACTGGCCAGGTTGGCGTCGCGCGGATGGTTGAAGGAGTGGTACTTCTTGGGGGGGATGCGGGGGGAGTTGCTCTGGGCTCGACGCATAACCTGGGAAGCAAAGGGGTGTGGTGGAGGGTGACGGTGGGGGTGTTTACTACACAAACGGCACAGTTCAAGGGTCGACACACAGAGCGCTAGGAACAGCGTTGTTGATCTCTAGAAGGTGGGGAAGTCAACTCTGAAATCCAAGTGTAAAATCCACTAAACCTCTGGTGAGATGGAGGTTATTGCAACTGCAACAAAATAACTTCACATTTTGACAATTGTTTGAGTTTAGACTGAACCCAATTAGAAATCAGTACCATAGCTTAGGAGCTAATCAAACAAATGTTATACTTGATGTTATCACTTGAATTGATTTCACCTGATTTTTTCACAGTTGGAACGGTTGTTTTTTCGAATATGGGGTGTTTGAGTGAATGTTATTGATTTATGACCTTTTTATCTTTAAAAAGGGCTGGAACTGCCCCTTACAAACCCATTAAGCATATCACACACATATAATACAAATGCATACAACACACAAATGAAAGGCCAGCACCTGCACCTAGAAAGATCAGAGAAGTGAAGGGTAATTAGCAGTTAACGCAGAACGACTATCAACATTGTAAAACAAACGATTATTTACAGGAACCTCAAGCACATGTTAAACTGCCAGAAACCGGATCCCAAATACAACGTCCTCATTACTCTGTGTGTGTGGCTGTCTGTGTGAGTGACACACGTTTATGAGCAACCTGGGTTTTCTGTATTGTTAGAGACTGTGTTCAACAGACGTTTGTGTGTGTGTGTGTGTGTGTATGTGTGTGTGTATGTGTGTGTGTGTGTGTGTGTGTGTGTGTGTGTGTGTGTGTGCGGTTGGAAATGGGTGTGCTCAGGCATACCTTTGTCTGTCTCTGTTTGCACACGCTTGGCTTGTAAAGCATACCTTGCTCCTGCCGAATATGCGAGGGTGTCTGTGTGTGCGTGTGTGTGTATTCTTGTGGGTTGCTTAAAAAATACATCAAATCACAGCCATTTAAATATCCATAAGTGGTACAAAGATGAAGCCCTTGTCCGACAGAAATGCCTCACAAACTGTCTTTAATACGAGATTAACTCATTAACTCAGATAAGTACAGTTTCAAGTCGAAACCTGATAGATTTCCTCTGTGTTGATCATCACATAAAACTACGAAACTTTACATTTTCCCCTCCGCACTAAACATCACAATAACAATATCAAAAAATTAAGATCAGATTGTTCCCCTATCTTGTTTTCATTACCATTGTAAAGGGGCTGGAAAATGCCTCAAATTGCACTTCAAAAATATTCTTATTAATACCATTATTATTCAAATAAAATACGCTAAAAGCGCTTTTCCACACACTTCTCATCCTCAACAACCTCAAAATCGGCCCTTAACCGGCCTAATGAGGGACCCCCTGTGATTGGTTAACAAGCGCCCCCCCTCTCCCCTCAATGCAGCCCTGGGGCGGCCCCCTTCCCCTTGTTGCCATACCTCCTTGGCCCAGGCGGGCTTGTCGCCACCGCTGTTGGCGGGCGGCCCGGGGGCCTGGTCCTTGTAGTGGTAGAGCTGCTTCTTGTCCTGCGGGGGCTGAGGGCGGCTGCCATCCTGCTGCTGCTGCTGTTGCAGGGACACCAGGTAGGCCCTCTCCTGCTGGAGCTGTCTCTGGAGACGCTCCGCCTGACGCTGCTCCTCGATCTGCTTGCGCTTGTACTCCTGGGCGCAGTGGGAGACGTGAAAGGGGGAGGGGGGGGGGGGGGCAGGCAGACATGCACGTGCGCACGCACATAGGCACACACAAACATACACGTGCGGACACACACAAATAGTCAGATGCACACAGGTGCAAACACACATGCACACAAACAAAAACATGCATTCACACGCAAAACACACAACCAAACACACAAATGTACACATGCATGCACGCGCACACACACACACACACACACACACAAAGCCACATTAGTGCATTTTAGGGCTAATAGTGGTAACTCACTATGTTAGATTTACACACACATCACAATTCAAGAAATATCTTAGGTTACTCTAATAGGAGTCTGTGGAGGCCATATATAGATTTTCTAACATTGATTGACATGTATTAACATGTTTACTTTAATCCACCTCCTAAAATATGTTTTCTTTGAGCATCCACTTCTACTGACTGACTATTAAAAGCATATAAACGCACACAGACACACACGCACACACTGAGAGAATAAATAAAGGATAACTGCTCTGTATATACAGATATATATATATGCATTCATAAAACTGCACATTGTGTTCCCTTCAACCGTCCTGGCGAGAGTGAGTGAGCTGTCGGAGCCTTAAGCCTGTGCAGCAGACTTTATCAACGTCCCACAGACACTTCCTCTCAGATGGATCCCCAGCGCCAAATACACAAAACGTACATATGAAAGCATTCCTAAAGGCTTGGAGGCCTTTGAATGTGTGTGTGTGCGTGCGCGTGTGCACGTGCGCTTGTCACCCTACCAGCAGTAAAGCCTGCTCTTGCAGGAGCTGCTGCTGTAAGATCTCCAGTTGCCTCTGCTCCTCCTCCAACTGCCTACGTATGTACTCCTGAGCCAATCGCACGCCGCGGAACACCGGAGAGGAGCGGCGGCCGGCCAATCAGAGCGCAGCAGCAGCAGCAGTGGTAGAGAGGACGCAGGAGCCGAGAGGCAGAAAGGTTGCACAAGGACAGAGGCGGTTGAGACGGATGGAAGCGTAAGAGAGAGAGAAAGAGATAAAAAGAAACGACAAAACAGATTAGAGGGAAGGGAAGGAGAGTCTGTGGTGATTGAAAAGTAATTAGTCGAGAGCAGAAGAGGCACTTATCCCTGAAGAACGGCTTGGTAGTTAATGGTGCGAGAGAGTGAGAATAAGTGTGATTCCAAAGGCGTCGGGTGTCTCCTGATGAACAGGAGCAGGACACACGTCAGAAAACACCAGAGTTACCTTCTCCGAGGCGTCAAGGTGAACAGATGCAGCCGATCAACCCAAAACACTGTTTACCAGGAAAAGTTCAACGTGGCGTTTCGTCAAGCTTTGCATTGAAGTCAAAGAAGCGAGGAAAGAGCTGACCCAGTAATTAAAGCTCCTATAGATGTCTCCTTATATAGAGATTATTTTTAGATGCATCCCCCCCAAAAGAAACTCGGAGGCCTCCGAGTCTGAGGGTATAATTGGCTTTGAAAATTTACTATTTTAAGGTGAGATTTCTCAGGTAGTGTATGATCCTCATTACTGACTCATATCTTAGTTATTCACAATAGGGTTTACTCACAATGTATTCCACTCTATACAGAATGAATCATCAGCACTGTAGTGAACCACACTGAACACTTTATTGCGGTCCTCCACCGAGAGCGCTTGATTGATGATATTGATTAATATATATATATATATATATTAATCAATATCAGATTTGCAGGCATCAATGTCTCCCTGATGCCCGCAAATCTCCCCGAGCAAGCTGGCGAGAAAGAGTGAGCTTGCGCATGTAGCGCACAGAAGAAGTAGCCTGGCCACCGCCCGCCAACGTACTTCCGCTCAATTGTCTTCCCTTCAGTAGTAGGTCTGGGTTTGCTGCATAGACTTAGGTTTTCTTCGGCCAAATGTTGGCCGGTCCAATCAGCGAACAGAGGGAGTGGCTGAGAGCAATGATGTTGACGTGCGCCAGTTTCAGTTGTTGTCAGAAGATCATGGAGAAAGATGCAAGCGAAGCTATTCTGTTGTTGCAAGGCTGCCTAATATCGAGAAATTAAAGCCGGAGCAAGAACAAGCTTTGCTGAGTTTTGTTGGTGGCCATGATGTTGTGGCGCTTCTCCCCACGGGATTCGGGAAACGTTTTAAGTGGCGTATTATCAATGATAAGACCCAGCTACGACAGTTGACTGCACACATTATCTCTGTAGTCACAATCAAATATTACTTTAGAATATGCAGTTTTTCCGGGAACTCTTAAACTCGATGATCAAAACAGATGCAGCTCTCGGTGATAGACATCGTCAAGTTGGTGTCCTAGACATCCTGTATTGATTATATATATTATATTATGTATATACATATATATTATATGAAATTATATAATGTATATATATATTATATTATATATACTATATTGATTATATCTTCAAAATAGGATGTCTATGGTTGCTGTTGCTTGTTTATAGCCTGCGCGCAACGTTGTTCCCAATATGAGCATGACATATGTCCCAACTAAAAGCTAGTGATTGGTTGTGGCAGATCCTGAGTGGCACTGGGCAGATCCAATAGTTCAACAGACACCTACCTTCGACTGAGTTAACGTGAGTCAATTGAGCGATTCCAGACCTTCTGTACAAATGAAATGAAATACGATGGTCTGGTTGGACCAGGCTACAGAAGAAGGACTTGGTAGAGAGAGGCGTGCGAGTGTGTATACTGCTGGCGATGTGAACGGAACCCTGTGATAGTCCGCTCTTGCTGTCAGTTGAGCGTTGAGGTCTAACTGAGAATCGCATCTCTATCTCGCTCGACTCGCTACTTAAAGCCATATCCATCACGACAACGCTGTCCTCCTGTCTTCAGTCTCTGCTCTCCACATCTAAAACACTGCGTGCTAACGTGGGAAGGGGGCGGGCTTCTCGGATATGATTGGTCAAATATGTTGCTTGCGGAGTGTGAATGCACGGACCGTAGACTACATATCGCAGTTTAAGTAATCTTTGAGGTACGTCTATTGCAAGCGTTGATATCGAGATAGTTTTCGATATATCGTGCAGCCCTAATATATATATATATACATACACTATCAGCAGGGAGTTCTCCCTGGGGGGGGGAAGGGTTCCATGACATGCTGTATGTGTGTGTGTGCTTGGTGGTCACCAGGGCAACGCCTCTCCTCACCTGCTCGCGCTCGGCGTGCCTCCTCTCCTCGTCCCTGCGGAGCTGCTCCATCTCTTCGTAACGCCTCCTCTGCTCGCGCTCCTGGGCTTTCCTCAGGTCGCGCTCCCGCCGCTGTTGCTGTGACGTCAAAGAGGAGGAGTCAGGGAGGGCGGTGATGTGTGTGTGTGGATGTGTTTCTGTGTATGTGTGTTTGTTTCGGTGCGTGTATCTTTCTTTGTGCGTGTGTCTCTGTGTTTGTGTGTGTTGGTGTGTGGGTGTTTGTGTGCGTGTGTGTGTGTGTGTGTGTGTGAGCAGGTGCAGGCTATCCTCATTGGTCTGATTAGTTGTAAACGTTCAGCCAGAGGTAAAGTGGATGCTGGCGCTGGTTGTGAACGAGTTACTGAGTGGGGGCATTTTCAAAATAAAAGCGCAGCAATAACGTCCTTGCATATTTATCAATGAATCACCCCAGCCAAACTTTATACCGCATCAACCTTGGACGCTTCAATGAACTCACACCCACGGCGACCCCCATGAAAACGAGTGGAGGCGACCACTGAATGGCTCCGTCTCCCCTTTATAAACATCACAAAAGGGAGTCTGCCTGGCTGTTTGCCTCCGAGTGTAAAAATACTCCATCGCACAGAAAACTGTGCCGGCCTTGTTTTTCAAAAGCAGCTCGCGGAAAGTCATGCTCGGCGTGGTTCAGGTTCCGTAGCTTGAGGAAGGTTCTAAGGAGCCCAGCCTGCTCCGGCCGGTCTCAATGCAAATCGTATGAAGCGTGCGTTTGGTCGTTGAATACCTCCTCTAGTCGCCTCCTCTGCTCCTTCTGCTCCTCGATGCGCTTCTGCCTCTCTGCCAGTAGTTGGCGCTTGTGCTCCTCATTCTGCTGCTGCTCCAACTGTTGCCTCCGCAGGGCCTCCGACCGCTCCTTATTGGCCAGCTGGAGACGCAGGAAGTCCCGCCTCAGAGTGGACTCGCCGGGGATGTTGATGATGGAACTGTGCGATTGACCAATGAGAAAAGAGGTTGGGTTAGATAGAGAAGGAGGCGGGAGCAAAGTTGAGAAAACTGTAAATTAAAGCGGTTGGGGAAAATAGATCAAGCAATACAAAACAAATGAGACAGGTTTGCCTCTTCACCATGGAGCTTTAACCTCCGTGGAAACCATGATTGACAGGCCAGTACAGCCAATCAAAATGGCGGAGACATACCGGGGCTATTAATCAGCATTGTAAGCATTAGCATCGTAGCGTTAGCCACAGCTTCTTCCACTGAGTCTGTGTTAGCCATGTTGTTGTCAGGTGGCAACTCCTTACCTGGGCTCACCGATGTCACGCTCCTCATCCTCTTCCTCGCTTCCACTGTACTCATACTCGGTTTCATCTGGAAAAACAGAGAGAGAGGGAGAGAGTGAGAGGGCATCAGCACCTAGCCACAGTGTGATGTCATCTAGATGCACCTGCATACGTGTTGTGTTTATTTGTGTACAGCATATTTCTTTGTGCGTCCCTTTGCATTAGTGCATACTGCTACCCGTGTTGTATGTGTGTGTGTTTCTGTGTGATTGCATCTGTGTGTGCTCGTGTGTGTGACTGCAATATGTGTGTGTGTGTGAATACGTGTATGTGCATAGCGCGTAACTATAGTGATCAACCGTCAGTGCGACGACTATCAAACGCATACAATACAAAATGTTATCTCATACAGTGTGACCTCCAAACACCAAGGCCCATCGCTCAACCAGTCCCCACCTCTCTCGCCCCTCTTCTTCTTGGTGCGGTCGATGTGGTCCTTGAGCTGGATGCGGATCTGTCTCTCGTTGGGCATGTCCCTGATGAACGGGTGTTTGAGCAGCTGCTCCGTGCTGGGCCGCTGGCCGTGGCTCTTCACTAGGCAGCTCTCGATGAACGACTGGAACTTTTTAGACCTGTGGGACCATGCGCACACCGCATACACACACACACACACACAAATGGACACGCACACACACGAAGATGCACACATACGGACACACAACCACAAACACTCACATAAATACACATGCATGCATGCAGACGCGGACATACATACATTAAAACAACACACACACACACACACACAAATGGACACGCATACACACAAAGACACACACACATGGACACACAACCGCAAACACGCACATAAATACACATGCATGCATGCGTGACAATTCATACATTAAAACAATCACAGACATACACACAAACACACACACATTCAGACATGCTGTTAGGTGAGCAGAAAAGTGTGTGTCTGCATACAGGTGTGTCTCACGTCTCACACAACTAATAAACCATAATAAATTAAGTCTACCAAAGTTGTTGTTCTTGTAGACTAAATTTAACACTGTTTACTGTCAAAATCCCAGTAATCCCAGTTGAGCCTCAGGCGCAAGCACTAACCTGAAGTGTCTGTACGTGTGTGAACTGGTCGGGTTAAAACAGGTTATACCGTGTGTGTGTGAACTGCGTGTGAAACAGGCCACTCACCACTTCTTTGACTTGAGCCTGGGGGCGGGGTTCCTCGGGATGAGGAAGAGGGCTCTCATTGGATGCATGTCACACAGCGCTGAGCGGACACACAACCAGAGGGCCGCGCATTAGGAGGGGAGTTAACGAGGAAGAAGCTCATTTGAGCGGATTAATAGGGAAATATTGATAATCATGGGGGAGACTGAGAGGAGAGGAGATAAGATGAGAGGAAAGGAGAGGTAAAGAGGCGGAAAGAAGGAGAGGAGATCAGAGCGAAACGGGGATGTGAGGACAGGAGAGCAAAGGAGAATGAGAGGAGGAGGAATATAGGTATATCAAGCAAAGGGAAACATAGTACAAAACCATAGAGAGAGCAGAGAGGAGGGGACAGTATGGGAACTAAAGGAGTATAATGGAAAATAGAGAAAGAGAACTAAATCAATCAATATGAGGTTTAGGATCCTTGATGAGAGAGGCTGCATTTTCAGCTGGACTGGACTTCATTTAGGGAAGGAGTTGTACTTACGTGGAGCACCTTCTGCCATCTCTATAGCTGTAATACCCAGGGACCACAGATCACTCTGCACAGAGGAGAGGGGGAGAGGGAAGAGGAGAGGGGGAGAGGGAAGAGGAGAGATTAAAGACAAGAGGGAGGAGCAGAAGGCTGTTACTCCACCTATCAACCAACCAAGAATATTATCTATGGAGCAAAGGATTTCCAGGATGGATGGACTCATGGACGTTACTGGTGAACGCACACTGGGAAGAGGCCTTACTGGTGAATACACACTGGGAGGAGGCCTTACTGGTGAACACACACTGGGAGGAGGCCTTACTGGTGAAC
>JAOPJJ010000114.1:8606312-8624370 GCA_027122795.1 Enchelyopus cimbrius
GCCCCGCAACTAATCTCAACAAAACAAACCCTTGAATATTTTAAGCCGAATATTTCAACCCCCCCCCCCCCCCATAGGTTTTTGTGGATATCGGTTATCTTTCTCACACAACAGATGGTCACTGTTCACCAGTCAGGCAATCAGAATACCCGCTTTGATCTCCTCCTCCTCCTACGTTTTTTTCCTTTTAGTTTTTCTCAGATATATATTATAATTTTTTTCACTGGGAATACAACATCTGCAATAGCGGCCATATGGGGTCTTTGTGTGATATATGGTAGTGATATCCAGAACCTGTGCTCGCTCTGCTGGTCCGTTACCGCGGTAGCATGTGGTCACCGCCTCGTACCGTCGGTAGAATATTGCGCCACCATTTCCCTCACCTTTTAAACTGCCATCGTTTTTCCTTACACCGTATAGTATTATTAGTATTATTATTATTATTGTTGTTGTTATTATTATGATTACATTTTATCTTATCACGTACCAGCAATAGGTCACCAGAGTTTTTTGAAGAAGGAATATATTCAAGTATTTTTTCGTTCGTTTCTCGCTCATCGTCGGTGCAAGAAAACAGTCAAATGAAGTGTTAGTTTTTTGTAACTAATGTAAAAACAGGTTTTATAGAATTGTACAGTTGTTTAATTTGTTGCTGCTTTGTTTTTCCTTTCCCTGGGATTCTTTGGATGTGTAATATTTGGCAGGAAGAAAAACAACGAAGGGGGGAGGGCAGGGTGGGTTGGGGCGGGCTGCTTCTGGCCAGTGTGTAGTACGTCTGTGCCTGCAAACGTTGTCTTGTTTTTGAGCTTTCAGATGAAGAAATATATAAATCTATATGAAGATGACAGAGGTCTCAAACTCCAGGTTTCTAGGACTCTGACGATGATTGTTCGTCCTCACAACATTGGTTGATCGTTTTATTTTGAAAATGTCAATATTTCTCCCACCTTTTAATTGTGCTTGGTCTCGCCGCCGTCTCTACTTTTGAACAAGATTTGCGGCCTTCAGTTGCCTTTCGCTCTCACTTTATGAACTTTCAATGTTAAGATGCATTCGCTTTGAAATATGCTTAGCTAAAATTGAAAATGTAGCACGTTACGTTACCTTTCAGGTTTTTGTCACAGTTGATAAGCAAGCCATTGGATTAGGATGATGAGGAGACTGGTCTGGTTTCCACCCTGGAGTTTGAGACAACGCGGTTGACATAAACAGAAGAGAAACACGAGCCTAGCCTATGGTGTTTATGCTCTCTCTGGTCGTGTATTCGCTTGCCTTCCTGTGTTCACCGCAGCAGCGCATGGCCTGTTGTGCTGACTGTAAAAATCCATTTATTTTAAAAAATAAAAGTAATTTTTATTTAATCCGTCAGCGATTGTTTTTATTTAGTTGGGTTATTCTATTATGCGTAACAGATAAACAACAATTTTAGTTTTGTTTTCCACCTTCTGCAAGGTAGAGAACCCCCCCCCCGCCCCCACACACACACACACACACACACACACACACACACACACGAGTTGCAATGCGGCTCCACAGCCACCAGAGGCCACTGTCAACCACAGTCCATTCCTCACTTCCTCGACCTTAACCTGGGTCCGGATTTCCCAAACAGCACGTTGCCATTTAGAAAACCTATGACCTATAGGCCTACAATGCGTAATTGTTCCAAGACGTCTGAAATATGATCCGTCTCCAGACGGTTTGTATGTTAAATATGTCGTGTCTTGGGGACGTGGCTGTAGTGTCATGCAGGCCACATGTTGATTCGTCCGATACACCACATGTATCACATGTAAGGTGTTCATAAATCTGGTTGCAGGAAGGTATGAGTGCCTAGAGACTTTGCCTCTCTTGGGGGTTTGTTGTGCGGTTCAATCTCCCGTATTCTAATATACATGTATGGCCCTTTGACCAAAGAATCTGACCCTATAGGCCTACCTGTGCACTAATGAACTATGAAATTCAAGCCCTAAATCACTTTGAGTTAAAGGTTGTATCAGCGATTCTAGGCCAAACATAAATGATCACATTCATCTGAGCTATCCTCACGATCCGCTAGCTGCCCGCCTCATGAACAGGCCGTCAAAACCACATAAGTGTTTTTTTTGCTGCAGAGTCGCGGCTACAACCTTTAAGTCACATGTTGAAGGTTGCATCAGCGATTCTAGGCCGAAACCGCGTCTCTGTAGGCAGCCTATGCACCGAGATCGTACACAAAAACAAATGGCATTAGTAAACAAATGGCAGAATTACTGATACAACCTTTAAAGCATTTGCCAATTAATTAACAACTACACAGCGGATGTTGTTTAACCGGGAAAACACAAGGTAATAAGGTTTGGGTCATGATAAGGCTTGGAATCCAAGAAAGGACAACTACAGGTCAATAACTGTCTAGGTGGAACATGACAATGGTGCAGAACCAGAGCCTGCACGTTTCTTTTTGAAGTTTTTGATTCTGTTCCCTCATTGTTTCTGGCATGATTTCCTCAACACTTCTCCTCATCTGCACTCTAGCCTGCACACCAATGTAATTCAAAGCACTCCGTTTAATTAATTGGCCGGTCACATGGGGCCTCTCCAACCGCCATCACACCCCGCCCCCCTCCCTATCTGGGTTCATTTAGTAGATAGACAACGTGTGTTGCTAGGATAAACAAACACAACCGTGCCAGAATATCACCCAGATCTCAACGGATGTGTTTGATCTCACACAAATTTCACAGCCGTAACAGATGTGTGAATCGTGAGCAAAATGTGTGTTTAATAATGTATTTTGGCACCCACCACCCAACAATAACAATATTAGAGAAGGAATGTGTATGCGTAAGTCTTTGTGTTTTATTGTGTCTAATATCGTATCTCCTATTAGGATCCCTATGAGCGTCCACTGCATCGTGTGTAGGCCCTAACACCTTTAGGACGTCTTCTTCCTGGAAACAGGCGATGACATCAGTGCAGCTGTGAGGTGGATCTCCACAGCAGGCGAGGGTGGAGAGGTGGGGTATCAGCCCTTAGGTACTGTTGTAGGATGAAAGGCAAGGACAAATGGACCTTGACTTTGATGACTGTGAGCTGTTGACGTCCGCAACCCCTAAATGACCCAACGTATCCTTGGTTGGTTGTTGTTGAATTCGATCAAATAGCTTAAAGGACGAAAGATTTTAGAAAGAGAACCATTGGGGAAGTTGAGAGGGAAGAAATGCACTAAAGTGCATCAGGCTACACACCATCTGTTGGCATTAACACAGCTGTGGCCTCCCAGAAGTTTGACACTCCCACTAAGTTTCCATTTGGAGGATGCAGTCCTCATGCCTGGTCTGCAGGTTGTAAATGTTTTAGTTTAGGTCTCGAAGAAGAATGTAGAAACCATCCTACAATATCCATAAGCACACTTTGTATTCCAGCTTTGCTTTCTCCGAAGTGTTGTTCTCGAGACAGTTAAAGACAGTACATTAAATAAGTATCAATAATTTGATAAAATAATAAACCATGTAATCCTCAATTTCTGCAGTGCCAAACCTTTTTTTTAAAACCTTTGTAAGAAAAGAAATGAAAAAACTGCAGACACACTATTTGTTGATAATGGATTTGTGAGGATTGCGTGGATATCTTCTCTAAAGCCAACAAAGGCTACAGACTTTAGCGGCTCCCAGGTCTTGTGACTTTCCTAATGCATTGTAGGTTGAATTCCCTCCTGGTAGATCTCCAATAAGCCAAATACTTCTTGGCAGGCTGCACAGTGCAGGCCTTATTTTACAGTCTACTGAAAGTCAACATGCAAGGTTTGGAAAACTGACAAAGGGGACGAGTGTGCAAACAAAAAGTGTAACAATTGGACCGAGGAGTTATTTACTTTTCGCAGACTGAGGGCGGAGGAACTCCACGGCCAAAATATTGTGCCAATGATAGGCACAACATATTGTTGTGGGTTTGTTTTCTTCAAAATAGTAACAGGAAGAATTTGGAACATAAAACAACATGACAGCACAATCTTTCACAACACTGGAAAGGAGGCCCACTGCTGCTATATGCTGATGTCATCTTTTCATTTATGGGCTTTTAGACGGCCTGTGTACTCGCAAGGTTTGATACTCGTGCTGCACAGAGCACATGTGTTTGCCATATGAGCGCTCCTAGTTGTTTTTGGGATGGTTAGACATCCTAATACTGCTTTTGTAATCCTTTAAAGTGTATTTGAGTTCCTCTAACAAGTGTGAATCATGACAACGCTATTGAAATGAAAGCTCCAAACGGAAATGTCACTTCCTGGTTCCAAGCAGAAGTCCTCAAACTGTCGATATTTTCAATTAAAGGAGCCCAGCCTGATTGGCCTTTTGAGCGGTGAGCAGGAGGCGTTGTTCAATACACCTCACTGTGTCCAGGATACAGGAGGAGAGGTTAGAAGTTCAGGTCATAATGCTCCGATGACACATGACCAGGTGTTCAATCATGACGCCTGCAGTTAGTTCTGGAACTGAACGACATATCTTCTTTATCACCTCTGGAAACTTCTTCATTATGCCTATTACAATCTACCAAGCGTGTTTGCTAATAGCCCTAAGCACTTTTAAGTGTAGCTACAAGAGAGAGAGAGAGAGAGAGAAAGTGAGAGAGAGGGAGAGACGAGAGGGAAAATGAAAGAGAGAGGGAGGGACGAGGGAGAGAGAGAGAGAGAGAGAGAGAGGGAGAGAGAGACGAGAGGGCAAATGAAAGAGTGAGGGAGGGACGAGGGAGAGAGAGAGTGAGAGAGAGAGAGAGAATGTGAGACAGAGGGAGAGATGAGAGGGAAAAACAAGAGAGAAAGAGGGAGAGAGGGAGGGACAAGAGAGAGAGACGAGAGTGAAAGAGGGAGAGACAAGAGAGGGAGGGAGAGAGACATATCTGTAGCTTCTCTTATTGCAATTGAATGCTTCGATTGTTTGGAGACTCGCTGGTAAGTGGCTTGTTTGGATAACAAAGTGTCCACCTGGTGACACATGATAGAAACGCAGCACAGATCTGCATACATCACTTCTGTACACTTTGGAGTCCTTTATACTGCTCCTCTCAGCCTCCGACATCATTGGATTTAGTGGGATAATTCTGTTTCTCCCCTACCCAATCCGCCTCCTATTGAAAGACATCCCAGCTGCCCAGCTAGTCTCAGGCCTTCCACAATCCAGGTTGTCAAGACCTTCTAAAAACTGTATTTCCCCCCAAAAATTTTTTATGTTTGTCTGTCCCTGAGGCATTGTGGGAAATGGAGTCCATGAAGCCAGGGAGGGCCAGGGTATAGTGTGTGGCCCTGTGCTGCTTTGTGTAACCAGACCAATGAAAACAAAGGGAATATCATGCACAAGAGGAAGATGAGGCTGAAGAGAGGC
This sequence comes from Enchelyopus cimbrius, assembly GCA_027122795.1. Taxonomy (NCBI): domain Eukaryota; kingdom Metazoa; phylum Chordata; class Actinopteri; order Gadiformes; family Gaidropsaridae; genus Enchelyopus; species Enchelyopus cimbrius. The sequence continues at coordinate 8,611,679 of JAOPJJ010000114.1, forward strand.
AGTCTCTCATGGTGCACATTCGTTTAATAGATGCATTTTCTTTCATCAGATTACTTTTTTTATTTGTCTTTCAAGATTGACTCAGATTTATGCATCCCCTGCTGCTATACACAGGTTTATATTGTGTAATACGTTCTCTGTTCTCTGCTGGCGTCTTCCATGTGGCGGCTGAGCGCAGGATCGAGGAAAATGCGCTTATAGGGGACTCGTGTCAGATCAATGAGGAAACATTTGACCCCTGTGACCCCTGTGTGACCATCCAGGGGCCTTCATGGTTTATGGAATCGTTGCCCCCGTCACTTCTTTCTTCATTCTTTAGTGCATAAAGGTTTGATCTTAATCTTATTTGTTTGCGCATTAAGTGGGGTCTCTCCATCAGCCAGCACCCCCTCCCTATCTGGGTTCATCCAGAAGATCCACAACGTGTGTTGCTAGCATAAACAAACTGTCAACACCATGCCAAGAAGAACTCACAAGATTTCACAGCCAACACAGATGTGGGAATCATGAGGAAAATGGGTTTTGTAGTGTAGTTTAACACCCAACGCCCAGCAATAACAATATTAGAGAAGGACTGTGTATGTGTTTTCATTGTCTCATATTGTGTTTCCTATTATGATCACAATGAGCGTCAACTCCAAGTCTTGATATAGAGAGAGAGAGAGAGAGAGAGAGAGAGAGAGAGAGAGAGAGAGAGAGAGAGAGAGAGAGAGAGAGAGAGAGAGTACCGGTGAGTGTTGAGCAACAGGCCTGGTGGTGGGGGGAGTGGAGCAGGCTGCAGATTGGTGTTGAGGCTGGTGGTGCCATACAGCCCTTGGCGGTTCCCGGTGTGCTGCTTCATGCCAGAGCCGGGCCAAGATCCACACTCACCAACACACACTCCTAATGTGTGCGTGTGCTGCTTGTGTGTATATTTTCTGTATGCATATCTTGTGTGTAGGTCTGCATGTTACGTGGGCATTCTTGTAGGTGTTTCTGTGTGTATGCACGTGCAACATGTGTGTGTGTCTGTGTGTGTATGCACATGCACATATGGGTTTGTGTGTGTGTGTGTGTGTGTCTGCATAAACATTCTCATTCCCTTTTTCCTTGAGCCTCCAACGTGGGGAAAGTGAGTCATTACCCCCAAAGAGCACATGGAAACATGCCGTGGCTTGAAGACATAATTACACACCGCGTCCTCCTGTAGGTTTCAGAGCACAATGTCACTGTTTGTGGTTGACAGTGCACCCCCTACTGCCCTCCCCATGCAGGACGTTAGACAGACGGACACACACTCTGGAAACCAGTGTGACCAGAACTACTACAGTGTCCGTGGAGATGAAACGAGAGAAGCTGCACGACAAGTTGCTGCTGCTTCCGAAGAAAGTCGCACACAGTGAGGACTTGGGTCACACACACGCATACGCACACGCACACACACACACACACACACATTCCTGTGGAAGTACTCGTGGTTGGCATGGTTATGGGAACACATTCTTGAGAGCACTTCGAGATCTTAAACACACTCAACCCAGACAAATAAAGGACCCACACAACTGTTAGAAATAGTTTACTACAAAATAAACTATAGGTAAGAGAAATCTAATGTGCAGTAGGCCTATTGGTGGTTTAACGTTAATCCTGCCCTTCAGTTCGACATGGTTGGGGGAAAAGTATGGCAAGGCATGGATGGTAACCCCATCAAAACAAACGTGTGATAGTACTAATCATAAACAAAAAACAACATCAAAACAAGTAAATAGTACTTATAGTAAATTGTATCGTCCCCAGTATATACTTTGGATCGTGGGGCTGCAGATCAGTGCGCCAGTAAGTGAGTGACAGAGGGAGAGCGAGCGCGAACTACGTAGTAACGACGTGATTGGTCCGTCGGTCTGGGAACCTGCTACTGGTTCTCCTCCGAGACAGCGAGTGTGGCGCGACAGCCCCTAAGCAGACGGAGCAAAGCAAAACAAACTCCCGCTGTCCAGAGACGAGCCGCCGTTCAGGAAGCCAAAACCAGCCGAGATGTTTAACGCGAAGTCGCTTTGTTCAAAAAGATAACAGAACGAAGAGCAGCTGTCCAAAAAAGTTGTCTAACCGGCTGCGCGGAGAAACTGCAAACGCGTAAAGCACACGTGGATCACGTCGCTGAAACGGAGGTGAGTTACTACAGGCGGTGCGATGTCGTTAGCTACTTCCAATTACAAGCCCGCTGATTGGTTCCGACGCGTGCTTCTTAAGAATCCTCTTAAAAGTTAGACAGCGAGTATGCGTTTCATTTGTGACACGTTGACTGTTGACAATATTATTAGTTATGGAAAGAAGCGTCGTGTTATTGTTCCTGCGTTGCGTGTGGGTGTGTGGAGCGTTAACGCGTGTGCTCAGTGGCGTGCGCACGTTTTTTCCGTGGTTATTTTCACAGGGAAAGGTGCAACAGTTGAACAACAGTAGTAACTGTTTGGGTTAATATTTTTTGGGGAGATTATTATATGAAAACGCTGCTATCTTTTCTTGGTATTTTAGGCCTACATCAAAATGCACTATTAGCTGTATGCCTGCATTCTTGTTCTTTTTGTGTGCCCAGATAACACGCAGTTACAGTGCGCAGATACAGTACGGATACGTGTGCGTGTACATGCGCCTAGAGCGCAATTAAATCCCCCTTACGTCGTAGGTAAACAACACGTATGTAAACACAGCATGGTCTATCCGCTCCCGTACAAGTTGTTCAACGCACTCCCGACCATTTTACCCTGTCCTCTACAGCTCTATATTGTTAAACAAATTTGCTTGGTGTGACAATTTGCCATTTGCCGTTTGTACTTTAGCTGTATCTGTTTATTACTAAACACACAATTTTAAAGACAACAAAAGCACACATGTTTCTACTTTTAATCATGTTCCTCAGTTTGGGATCCCTGTTGGATGTTTATTCTAAGAGGAGGTGGATAATAATAATAATAATGATGATGATGATAATAATACTGTAGGTCACAAGTGACCAGTCAACATGTCACTTGGGATATTGTAATATTAACACATAATTCACTGTGAATTCTCACTCAGTGTCTCTGTATTACTTAGCGTGATGGATACGTTGACCATGTTTACACACATACATATACACATGAGGGAACATCTCACCTCCACAACTTAAGTCTTATGTATGTCGCCGCATCAGCACTTAAAGGTCCACGGTTCATCTTCACATAAAACCAATACAGAAATCAATCATAGCACAACAAGCACCATGGCCATGGTCTAACGGTGTGTGTCGTCACCCTGTCTGCATCCTCCAAATATTATGCAAGAAACCTCAAATGAAGCTTCCTTTTCTTCTCTTTGGTGGGTTATATCTGAGGAACTATCTATTGTCAGCCCTGAGTGAAGTTGATCCTCGCCCTTGCCCTGGCCCGTGCTGCGCTCTACATTTTGCACCCCAGCGTTCTTATGTTGAATGTTCACTTAATCCAAATGGCTAATCTAAATGTGCCTGCGGTCTTCATGCACCAAGCCATCATCGCAGATCTACCCTTTTGGTTCTTGGCATAACAGTGTGTGATATTAAACCGGTTTGTTTAATTCTCACATTGTCTGCTATCTCCTCTTGGTAATTTGCCCAAGTACGGCCCTCCCTTCCAACCACCGGAGAACAAACACCATGAAGGGTTCAACGTGCCCCAGACTGTCCTCCTTACTCCCACTCGGTTATCTCCATACTCATCCCTTGATATGCAAAAAAGACCACCATTTCATGAAACCACATTTCTGCATGATATGCAAAAAAGCAATAGTACTTGCTGTAAAATGAATAATGCCTGAAGTTATTCCTAAGCGACTCAAAGGGTTTGGTCGGTTTGAAACTGCAGGACACACGTTCTGGAACTGAGCAGTTGGCCGTTGACATCCACTATATTCCTAAAGTGTTTAGTAGTTCACATTCATATTCATTCATATATTTGGGTTGTTCAATACCGATGGCAACACATGGTATCCAATTTATGATTTAAATACGACATTCAATATTCCCACATTTTTACTCCCGACTCCCAAGAGCTCATTGAGAACAGAATTATTTGACATTAGTGCTAATCAAACGTGAACTAATCAAACTGGTCAAATTCTTCAACTAGCAGGATCCAGAGTCTATTGTAGCTCGCTCTTTATATATATATATTTATATATATATATTGGCTTTCGCATATCATACTAAATAGTGGATTCTCTGTTGTTCTGCGTAAATATCTGTGTCAATATCATGGGCTCTTCAGTAATTTAGAGAGTAATTTAGTTGGCATGTTAGCGATATCTGTTGACTACTGTTTGATGACCTTGTTACCCACTCATGGCTTGCTGTACTGCAGCTCATTCAAAGGTTTATTGTTAAAAGGTGGCAGGCAGCTAAAGAATGACATCATTTATGGGCTTGGCACACACTATTAGTTGATTCATGGCTGGTCATGTCTCACTACTGCAGTATATAAACCAGGGAATAAATTCAACTGCCTAGTGTCTATCCTCCGAGGCTAGGGGTCATTCACGAGATGGCTACTGTGTGCAATGGACCAGTTCCTTTAAGTACTTTTAATGAGCGTTGTTTAAATAGTGTGTTTACAGACTGCTAGTTTGGTGACTAACTGTGGCACCTCCTGTGACAACGGTACAGAACCTTTGTCCATTGTCTTGAGAAAATGACACGTTTATTTGCTGACAAGGGTTATTCAGTTGTAATCTGTATATAACCTTTTGTCGTTGAAAAAGTTCCCTCGTTATGATTGATTGGATTATTGATGAAAACAATTTTTATTGAAACAATAATCGCTCAAAGATGTGAAACACTCTGTACGTTTTCAGACAGGGCCGCCGCTCCCCATACGCAGAGGACGTAGAGCGCGTAGGGCCCCAAGTACCTGGCGGGGATCCCCCAAATTATGGTTGAAAAAAAAGTCATGAAAATTATTACATTTTTGGGGCTTAAGGCCCCCAAAAACGTAGCAGCGGTCCTGTTTTCAGAAATATTGATGTTTTACAAAGCGTTTGTTGCGTGTTGCTAATCATGGTGGCAGAATGTGTTCTCTTGAGGCTGTGTCATGTGTTTAATGGCCGACCGAGACATTGATCAGTACAGCTGGCACAAACGCTGACCGACAGACAATCCAGCCTCCATTATTCTGGGAACATGAACAGCCACCATCTGTGTTTGTGTGGATCTGGATCATCGTTGGCTCCCAATTGCTCTTGTAGTGCCGCAGTTACAGGCTGACGTCTTGTCTCCCGCTACGACATGAGGAGGTGTGTGCTGTAGCTAGTGTCATGTCATCACTCACTCTTTTATGTTGGTCAGTTTCCCGAAGGTTAAACTGAATACATTTCAGTTTACCTTTGGTCTTTGGGGATCCAAGTGGACAGCTGTAGGCACAGCGGTGAAGACAGGCTGAGGACGCCAGGTGGCCAAGTTCTCAGAGCTTGAGAACTACTCAGAGAGATGTAGGTGCACACCAATGTGTCTGTGACCACACAGAATGGAAATAGCAATACACAGGGCACACAGGCTCTAAACTAGGAGTATCACAGTGCTTATATGTGCTTTCTTATTTTCAGGAAAGTCATCTATGCAACATTGTCACTGTTACGAAAAGAAGTCATTCTCTCTTTAATGATCAACATTTCTTTAATCATGAACCAACTTGGGTTGGGTTGTGTCAATGCTCCAAACCTTCATCACCCTACATCATATTACACACACAACAAGACCATCGTCTTCGTACAGGGTTGTTGTTTCTGCTACATGATGCTGGATACACTGTCGATGTATTTATATATTTATTTTTGAAGTTATATTTCACTGATGCAACCTAGAAAATGATTTCTTCACAGCCCTGTAGTAGACGCCACGATGTTGCTCAATTACACATATTTTGGTGTTGAAAACACAGCATTCAAAGACTCTGCCATAGTTGTGGTTATTATTTTTCTGTGGGACACCATGCTGATCTCCTGTCATCTCACACAGCTTGTTAAGAACCAAACTGTGTTTTTTGAAAGATGCCATGTGTGGGTGTATCATTTCTGTAATGCTGCCTCCCCATAGCCTCATGTGAGTCTAATTTGTCTGCCACACAGCCTCCTGTCTCCATATTTCAGTGTTGTGGCCAGACTGCTATTGGTCATTCACCAGGTACAGCGCAAGACCCACCCTGAGAAGTTTTGGTGTTCCTTTCGGTGGAGGGATCAGACCTTGTTAGACCCAACAAGTAGCAAACCTTATCTTGTTTATCACAACACTATATAGCACTACTTTAATGCCTGTTATTTCTAGGATATTGGGCCGACACCAGGGCAACACTTGTTATTGGAAGCAGTTTCTCTAAAACATTTCCAGCAACAACAAGAGGAAGGATGTACACTTTGTACTAAAACCGAAACGCCGAGCCCACTTCATCGAAGCGGGCGTGTGAGGTCTGATGTCTGCCTCATTGTCGGTAATTAAGGTGTTGGCCGCTATTCTGTCTGCATCCTTACAGTGAGGAGGTGAAACCAGACTGCCTGTGCCATGCACTGGCTATCCAAATAATTACAGCTTTTTGCACATGACTCGCACGCGCACACACACACACACACACACACGTACACACTCACTTACTCACATACACACTCACTCACTTACTCACAAACTCACACACTCAGGTACTAGCTCACTCACTCACTCACTCACTCAGTCATGTACTTGCGTACTCACTCACACAAACACAAACTACAATGTACACACACACACACACACACACACACACAAACTGAAAGGTTACACGGAATCAAAGCATCTGCAAACAATGTGAGGAAGAGCGAGCCTCTGTAGTTCTCCAGTTTTCCTCGGCTCTCTGCAGTGAACGTCATCACCGCCTGAAACACTTCTTCTAAAGCCCCCTCTACAAATCTATATCAAACGGAGCCAGCAGTGTAATCAGCAAAGCGACAGGCTAATTTACACCGGGCTGATTCTCCTGAAACGGCTCTTTTCGAGTTCCCCCCGTCACCAATTTGGTTCAACGTTTCGTTCACTTTGGAAACAGATTAAGGGGTTATAAAATAGGCTGACTGGACCTCTAGCCCTACCCGGGTCCTTCTGCTTGTGATGAGACTATTGTGGCCAACAGTCTCCACTCCCAGTCTCTGTCAATCCCTCCCAGCCTTCAGGCCCCGGCTGCAGACAGGGGCCTCTGAGCTCTGCGGCCCCGCCAGGAGAGCCCGGATTGGCTGCACTTGTGGCCGCGGCCCCTGATGAAGTAGCCTCGACGCCCATTCCGCAGGCTCCCCTGCTCCAAGCCGTCTCCGGGGCGGGGGGGGGCAGGGGGGCCCGCGAGCGACGGAACAGGCTCCGTATTAACACCCGGGGCAGGAGCGGAGCCAGGGAGCGCTGGCTACGGTTCCCCCTGCGGTCAGCTGGGGTACAGGCACGTGCCTAACGAGGTGCTGCTGGAGGACATCCTGGAGGGGAACGGGGTGATAACTGGGATACACACTGCTGTCGGTCCCCCCCCCCTCCCGCCTCCCACACCACACAGCTGCAGCTGCTCCCTCCTCTCTCGCGCCATGCTCGGTGAGCGGTGCATGAGTCAACCCAGAAGCCAGGCAGCATTGTAGCCAGCTTCATTTCACTGCCTGGGGGCTCCTTTCTGTGCCTCCTTCTCCTTCACCTCCTTCTCGTACTCCTCCCACTCCTTCATTCCATCGGTTTTCCCTCCAGTCTCACCCACCCACCCGGTGTGCTTGGCTGGGCCCCCAGCCAGAGAGGGACTCGGGCTTCCCTCCGCCTGGTGACAGCTCACTGGGGGCTGGGAGAATGTCAAGGAGGAGGAATGAGTGTGGGGGTGGGGGGGGGGTCTCTGTACAGGTAAGGGAGAGCAGGGACGGCCTCAGTGTCCCCCTCCCACCTGCTGGCCCTGCTGCCGATGAAGGTACAGTCTCCGACTGACCCCTGGCATGCTGCAGCTCTCCGGGGCAGACATGAAAATGATGTGAGCAACGTCCAGCACTGAACTCTTTCTGAGTATAAAACCCTTAATGGTCCATGACGATCTGACCGGCATCCAAGCAATATACTCAAAATTGGTCAAATCCAGCGAAGCCACACTAGCTCCGAATCAGCATAATCTCTGTGCCTTTGAATATGGCTTTGAGGCTTAACTCACTGTCAAATCTTCAGCCATTTCCTGCTCTGGACAGAAGAGGGACTGCACAGCCACTGTCTGCTCGGAGCGCAGATGTTTTGTGGTGTGGTGAAGTTTAGCTTCAAGACTTTGTTTTGATGCTCATGGGTGTTTTTTTCTGAGTATTATATCCATTTCTTTTACACATGGGTAATTTGGCAACTGTTGAACCATTTTGCAGCACACTCGTCCTTAAATGTCTTCTCTTTTCTTGTTGCGCGCCTGAACAGAATGGGGGTGGTCTATGGAGCAACGGTTATTGGCAGTTGGGGAACAGGTTATTGCTCAATAAGGAGTCACTCTTTTCAGTTTTGAATTCATTTTGACCCTTTATATTTCCCAAGGATCAGTCTGATTATATGTGTATGACATTCTTCTACAACGCGTCATTACTCAATCGTTCCCCATATTGATCAGTTGGAATGCATTTGGATGGATTGTGGTTTCCCTGGGTTTTCAGGTTTGATTTGTTTATTGCCATGGATATTGGAGCATGCCACCCTTTCCTGAATAAACGTTGTATTTTCCTCCTCTCCCGATGGCTGCAGAGCGGTTCTGGTCCTCCTCTGGTTCCACGGTTTCCCCGCCCAGACCTGCTCCCGGCTACCTTGAGAGATGAGCTCCAAGTCAGCCATCAACAAGGAGGTGTTTACGCCCAACGATGAGAAGATGCTCGCCGCTGTGCAGGTGAAGCGCCGCACCAAGAAGAGGATCCCCTTCTTGGCCACCGGCGGCCAGGGAGACTACATGACCTTCATCTGCCTCTCAGGTAGGAGGATCGGCAAGCCCTTCCTGGTAGCTTGCACTGAAGTTATCAAACGTGACCCGTGGGGGATTCTCAAACAGGTGCTCATGGAGCTGGGGCTGAGAGATATTACTCATGGACATTTGGGATCCCACCACTCCCAGTACATTTTGGTGTACAGCGGAACAACCTGACCGCTAGACTATCATGCCTCTACTCCTGTTGCAGTAACCTGGCTTTGTCTCCTGTTTCTCTTTCATTTTGATGTTGAGGTTGTCTTTATCTCTTACTTTTGGCATTAGCTTTTGCTTTCTGTTGTGTTTTTAATGTCATGTTCTGCTGTGTTGTTTTGCGTTAGGACAGACAGGTACAACCCCTTACCAGGCTTACAAGTGATGTAAGGAAGGCCCGCTCCCAGCATATGTGATTGGGTCAGATTCAGTTGCCAGTGCTTTAAGGTGGTGTGTCTCATGTGGAGGAGATGCTGTCCTTGCCCACTGAGACCAACGCTGCTGTATGATATTAGATTTGTCTTGCGTTGTTGTTATTCAGTGAGACACGAACGTTACCTGAAATATTGTTTGTTTGTTCAATTTTCTATGCGTGACTCATCGTAGAAAGTCGTTTGAGCACTGCGAATGAAGATCCATGACACGTCTGTTATCTCAAACTTGCATGAGGCTGCTGTTGGCAGAAGTGCATTATCTCACACCAAGGTTAGTCACAACTTAAATATTGACTTCAGCGGGAATTCATGTCCGGCATGAGTGACTCGTAATTGCTCCTGCGCTGTACTAGCTTCTGAAAGGTACACCGTCTATTAAGTTTCCAAATAATGTGTCACCTAGCGCTTGCCCTCAGGGGTTAGCTTGTTTTCTAACGACAAAAATTAGCAGGCATGCTGTTGATGTGCAGTTGTCTATTCGGAGCACTTTATATTGGCATCAGGAATTCCTACAGGTGGGCTGTGAACGTTGGGGATCGAACCAAGGACCTGGAGTCGTAAACCCTAACCAGGTTGTAGTTTACGATTTTGAAAGATTTGGGGGACCTGGGTCACTCATTTATTTATTTTGCTCTCTTATCCTTTCATTGCTCACTCATCATTTTCAGTACATGCTATTGTGTAACATAGTACTGAACTGGACCACAATGAGACACTCCGCCTCCTTTTATTTACATGCAGTGAATTCAAGGCCCAGTGTCGTCTGACTTAACCTGGTGTCCCTGGACCCGGGCGCACTACGGGAATACGCCCTCTGTGTTGTACATTCCTAGTAATAAGCAGTCGGGTAGAGGGCTCTGCTAATTCAACCTTCGACCTTTGCTCCAGATTTTAATCCAGATTAAACAAAAATATATTGCTGTTAATCAATGTTGCATTGGAGGTTTCTTTATTCAGCCTATTAAGAAAACAAGGTTATTATTCAAAACTATTTAGCTTTTGTTGTAATCTTCAGTGAATGCACTATGCTAAACCTTTCCTGTACTCTACATAGCAATGGACATCACAGTATTCATCACAGACATCGCAGTACACCATCCAAGTGCATTAAATGTCACTATCACCACCGTCACCACATCTCTGTTGTTGACCAACAACAACAGTTATTGTTGACTCATGATCATTTGAGGTCTTCTTTCTGTGGCTGAGGCAGGTCGTGAAGGAAACTACTGTGGTACTGTTTGCATGTGGACTCCCTTCAAACTAACCAGGCATTGTTCTGTCACTGTGTGTGTGTGTGTGTGGGTGTGTGGGTGTAGGTGGATATGTGTGTTATCTGCCTAAGGATGACTGTTAAACCAGCTTGAGCTGCCCTACTTATTTCAATTGCATGTGTGTGTGTGTGTGTGCGCGTGTGTGCGTGCGTGTGTGTGTGCGTGCGTGCGTGTTTGTGTGTGCAGCATTGGTGTGTGTTCGTGTGCCTGTGTTTGTCTGTGGGTCTGTGGGTGTCTGTCACATGGCTCCAGTGGCAGATAGTGGAGGCCTTGAGCCAGTCGGTGACATCGTTATGCAATCCCCAGTATGTGTGAACAAAGAGACGTCCATAAAAGGAATAGACGCACCGCTGTTTCCCTTCCTCCCCGTCCACCACCAGGCTTGTGTCACAAGAACATCCCCACAGGTCTGATAGTGATGCCTGTGCATCGCATTACTTTTCCTAAAATACAGTCGATTTGTTTACTTAGGATTGTGTGAAAGAATTCAAGATTCCTTCTCATTTCTGCTCCCTGTGGCCTGAAGGGAACTTCATCCTGCTCAAACTACTGAAAACGTTCTGAGAGGAGAGACATTCTGCCCGTATCCTCACTTCCCCTCCTTCTGTTTTCCAGTCAGCGCTGGCCCGGTTCTAATGTAGTAGAAACACGTGCTGTCCTACACAGCGGAGAGAGTCAGGAAGGATCTAATTTCTTGAGTGAAATCACCACATGGCATTTAACTAATGACAAACCATGTCACAGATGTCCAATTTGAAGAGACTGATGCATGGCTATCCTCCTACACCTAGTCCTTATAATGTCAACAATACTTTTGGTATTTAGCCACCTTTGGGGGTGGATGTATCGCTAATGAAATGCATTATTCCATGACGACTCTGTGCAGGCGACAGTGAGACTGCGGCCTTGAAAACATTTGAACTGTGCTGTAGGTCGCTGAGGGGGGTCAAGGGGTCGATGGCTGTGGGAATTGGACGTTTTGTTGCACATGTGGCTGTCATGTTTGAGTTCTCCATCGATCAGTGAACATCAGGAGAGCTGAACAGCTGCCACTTTGAGCGTGGCCCGTCCTTGTTCTTGTGTTGGGACGCGTGGCTTCACGAGAACCTGAGGGTTTTATGCTCATCGCTCATGTCATCGCATCAAGTAACAGGTGAAGTGAAACTATGCATTGTTTTAGTTCACCAAGAGAAGTTTCAATTCACTTGGTCACCACTAAAGCACTACAATACGAATATAATGCTAACTCCCACGCTATCGGAGGGACGGCAGTATTGAAAGGTCACTATCAAGGTTGTGGTAGTGGTTGGTTTCACACAGATCACTAATGAGAACCAGGGTTGCGTGAGAGAAATGTAAAAGTGATGGCTTTCAGTTCCTGTTAAAGTAATAGACGTGATTAAAAGCAGACCCCCCGTCTTAACCTCACCTGTGGTGAGATGTTTCGAAGGGGAGAGCTGTAGTGTAGAGCTGTAGAGCAGGTGGTGAGGGGAGAAGGAGAGGAGGGGAGCAGGAGGGGAGCAGGAGGAGAGGGGAGCAGGAGGAGAGCAGGAGGGGAGGGGAGCAGGAGGAGAGCAGGAGGGGAGGGGAGCAGGAGGGGAGGGGAGCAGGAGGCGAGGGGAGCAGGAGGGGAGCGGGAGGGGAGGGGAGCAGGAGGAAAGGGGGCAGGTCTGTGACTCTGTTGGTCTCAGTGTAGGCTTGGGATTTGGGATTTCTAGAATGCCTTTGATCTCCTTCCAACACGCATGTACGCTTACACATATGCTTGGATAGAAACACGCACGCACACACACACACACACACACACACACACACACATTGACAAATAAACACACACGCACACACACCTAAAGAGACTGGGCTGGACGCAGGCCAGTAAAGACATAGACAGTTACTGACCTGATGAGCCGTGAGTCTTTGATCAGGGGAGTCCCTGCTGTGACTCCATTGGGGCCCGCCCCCCCCCCGCGGGCGCGGCCCGGACCGGCCGGGCCGGGGGGGTGGGTGGCGGGGGGGGGGACGCGGAGGGGGGG
>JAOPJJ010000114.1:8686230-8697380 GCA_027122795.1 Enchelyopus cimbrius
GTGCAGCATTCATATGCAACTAGGAGTGACCTATCATATTTCAAAAGGAGCAAGTAAAAACGGTTTACCGGTGAAGGTCACCTTTAAAAACATCTTTGGGTGCAAACGGATTACCGATACCGTGTGTTGTAGCCGGCCACAAAGGTGCAGACATGAGCCAGCGCATGCACATGTTTAACGCACAAACGAGTGCACCCACACACACACACTATGATTTACAATCAAGCAATTTTACGAGACATCCCTGGCCTCAGAATATCGTAATATGATCTTTAATGCCAGATCGCCTGCTGCTCTTGTAGAAAACAGAAATGCTAGCCATCATTTTGTATCACACACACACACACACGCAGATTCACAGTATACAACACATGGCTATTTTGTGTGTGTGTGTGTGCTTGTGAGCATGTGCGCGCGTGTGTGACTTGTACACTTGCATCGTGAGCGTGAGATTACAGAACAGCGTGAGGTTAATTGGATGTGGAGTCCTCCATATCCTCCCTCCCAGGTCTGCTCCAAGCCAACGGGGGGTGGGGGTGGGGGGGGCTCCAGCCCCAATTTGAGCACCACATAAAATATTCACTAGGCCAACACAAACTCTCTGCTCACACTCCCCCCTTCTCTTTCCATCTCTCTCTCTCCCAATCGGTTTCCTGCCCTCTCTCTCAATCTCTTATTCTATCCCCCCTCCTTTTGCTCCCCCCTCCACACACGCACAAGCATGCACGCACACGCACACACACACACACACACGCACACACACACACACACACACACCTTGAGGTATACACACTGTAACCATGACAACCTGGAACTAAACGAGAGGTTTTGGTCTGGGATGAGAGGGCATATTCACAATATTGCACTACACAATACAATAACACAACTGTTAGACAAAACCTTGCTGTAGTCCACCGCCACACAAAGCTGGAGAATGAGGCTAAGTAGCGATTTGGATCGGCAAATGAAATATTCATGAATTAAATTAGAATGTTATGAAAACATGGCAGATATAGGAGTTTAAGGACTGCTCAGCAAGAATGTTTTAGTGAAGTCCTCATCATGACTTAATGAAGTGTTGAATAAGTACCCTATCCCAAAATAGGGTAAATAAGTAGCTTAACATTGTATTGTGTCGTTCAGAACCAAGGGAGAGTTCCCAGTGTGGCGTCAGAGGCATATAGTGGTGGAATGAGTCAGCTAAACTGCCATTTGATGCTGATAAGTAGGGATTGCAAGTCGTTTTGTCATGTTAATAATTTAAGTTAAACATTCATGTATTCTGTTAGTCATTTAAATATTTATTTACTTGTTCAAGAGAGAATTGTACAAAGCTTGTAAAGTCTGGAGAAGTTTCCTCAGAAGTCTCCTGAATTGCCATAGGGCAAGTCAGTAAAAAACTGGCAATTATGTTCCAGCTTTTCAATTTGTCGACATTGGACAGATGTCCTCACAGAATTATTAATGATGGCATTGACATGTCGTTTATCATGGTCCTTTAAAACTTCAACAATTCCTTTTGTATTCGGATATTAAATAACCTGCCACAGCCAATTACTGCCAACAGAGAAATGTACTGCAAACGATGAAGCTCAATACATTGCAAACAAAGGTATTAAGTGTGTTTCAAAGTAGTTTGGCTGTAAGAATGTTGACAGGAATGTTGGCTTTGATGGTGGGTAAGACCTTGATGATACGTGCGTATCAGGGGGTGAAAAATGAAGGGAGGTCACGATATTAATATGTGCGACACAAAAGCTAAGTTAGAATATTCATCCACTGTTGTAGTTTCAAGGTCACACTGGCTCACAGACCAACAGGCTGAGTCATGCTGCCTCCAAAAGCCTGAAATTCAACAGAAAGAGAAGAGTTCATAAAGGAAAATACAAAAAACTATTTTATACATTTGTGTGAATACAAATGGAATGGACAATGTTATTTTGTCACATTTATTTAACGGAATCTAAATGGATCCCGTTAACTCTGGCAGCAGATAAATGAATGACTTCCGTTTTATGACAACATTCAGACCAAGCTGTTCATCAATGTTTCCAACAGACCAGCAGTTTACCGTTTCTTATCGTGCGCCTTCATGTTCTCCACCTTTGTCATGAAAACCTGACAGAAACGCATTCTCAGCCGGGCGTCAAAACGGAACAATGGACACCACGAGGACGAGTTCAAAGCAACGTTTAATCGCATTAGAAGTTGTTTTTCACGACTGTAAGCATTTCGATTGTTCAACTGCCATTTCCATTCCTTATCATCACGGTGCAGTCATCCTCTCTTGAATAGCAGACGCAGTCTATTTGATTCTAGACAACCCCCCCAAACACATTCGATATCCACGGTTCATTACATACAGACAATGAGAGGAGTCCATGTTGCGTACACCTTCTGGACATAAAAAAACAAACAATAAAACAAAACAGTTACGATTTGCAGATCTAACAATCCTGCCAGATAATTTCTCAAATAAACACACAAAGCACACATCTAGGTAGTCAGGGAGCTGCCACTCTGGTTCGATTCTCTTGTTGAAGTGGGACGGCACCGTGTACGTAGGGGCCCCACAGTCCTCCTTAACACAGGGGCTTGCCGTGCCTCATGTTCTGGGCACATTTGCGGCCCACGTTGGCCCCCTCCAGGAGCAGGTCGGACAGCCGGTCCAGGCCGACACAGGTGGTGAGGGGGCTGATCAGACCGTAGAGCCCGCCCAGGGTGATGCTGATTGGCCAGCCTATGATCAGCAGGACCACCAGCCACATGATGCCCCAGAAACACGAGCCGCAGCTGGCCATCCTAGTCTGGGGGAGAGAGGGGAAAACAGATCAATTAGTAGATGCATACTGTACATTTAACAGCAAATAATGTTGCAAATTCAAAGAAACGACCTGAGCAGAGTTTATGCTGATGACTAATATTTTAGGAGTCTAAAATGCAAAAATGTATACAGTTTGGTAAGATGTGATCCATAAAGTACGTACGTCTTCAGATGGAGCTCAAGAAGTGTTTGAGGACTGGATGTCTAGTGGGCCTGATTTGTCAACAACAAATGTGGTCATTTCCCCCTTGTGGGGTTTCGAAATTACAAACACGAGTTGATCTTGTGCTTCCAGTCACAGTGAGACAAAGCCCCTACTAAACCACAGCCTACTCCAAAATACGGAGTACACGGTCAGTCAAGATCCGTCTGGTTTTCCCTGGGGGAGCCTTCTATCTAGACGTTTAATACTAAACTACCTTGTATCCTAACTCATTTTGTATGAACTGCAAGAATCAACAGCACATACAGTATATCTCAAAATATGACTTAAAAATATAATGTGTAAACTATTTAGAGATATGACTTGACAAATATTTTAGAAATGACTTTAGATCTATGTGACTTAACAACAAAACACATTATTTAGAGAACCTTCCTATAAACTGTAATTTTCTCACTTCGGAGACATGAGCAACATTTCTCCTGCATGTGATTAGTCCCATCACACATACAAACGTTACAGCAAGGGGGTTAGAGCGCCAAGCAAAGTAGCCATCAACCCTGGAGAATACCTGTCGTGCCACTAAAAAAGTCATGTTCACCTTCAGCGCTGGAGCGATTCCACAGAAAGTGCGAGCAGCCCCTGGTCCAGATATCCTCGAGACAGAAGTGTCCTCCTTCAGAGCTGACAGACTGTCTTGCTCCGCCACCAGCCCACCGATGTCCCAGCCCCCCCCCTGCTCACAAGGTAAAGACACAGCACAGACACAGACCGCCCGGGTTCCAGAGAGGCCGGGCTGAAAGGGAAGAGGAATTTAGCAATCTGGCAGCAGACATACCGTGCAAATGATGTTACACAATGTGACCGTTTGTGTGAGTGGATCGAACGCGTGTGTCATGGGTTAGCGCAACGTGCGGTGGAAATAGCAGAACTAGTGTGTTACGGCTCCACGGCTGCGTCTTGAGCTCGGCCTCCTCCTAATCTGATCTAGACACACTGTACAAGTGAGGTCTGTCTACAGAATCCATTTGGGGAAATCAAAGAATAAAGCAATCATAAATGAATTGATTTGAAGTTCAATGCGTAAGAAAAGCTTGATGAAGTAGACTTGTCTCGTTTCCTCATTGTTGAACTGCCACACAAGCAAAATGCAATGTCAGTAAAGACAATGTTGGGTTTAAAGGATGTATCAGCGATTCTGCCATTTGTTTACTAATACAATTTGTTTATGTGTACAATCTCGGAGCATAGGCTGCCTACAGAGATACGGTTTCGGCCTAGAATGGCTGGTACAAACTTTAAGGTGTGACGCCCCACAAGCAGACCGTCAAAAAGCGCATCTCTGTAGGCAGCCTATGCTCGGAGTAGTTTGGAGTGGCTGGTAGGCAGAAATGTTTTTGTGTACGATCTCGGGAGCCTAGGCTTTTTTTGACAGCCTGCTTGTGGGGCGGGCAGCTAGCGGATCGTGAGGAAGGATCAGAAGAATGTGATCATTTGTTTGTCGTCATCAACCCCCCTTAAGTAGACAACCCGGACGCCCATGCAACTGACAGTAGCAGCCCTCAGAAATAACCCCAGCAGACAGTAGATCCCCCTCAAACTCACGCTCCACTACAAGATTTGAACCCCAGCCCTCATACCCAGCAGAGCCCAGCCTGTCGGTGGAACAAAGCCCGGTCTGGCTGCTGCTCGGCTAGCCTTTTTGCTGCTGGACGAAGCCGCCTGAGGGACACTGGAAGGGGCTGACCTCTGGAGCATGACTACAACCAGTGTAAAGTCGCCTGCAGGGGGGGGGGGGGGGGGCATATGCAGACGAATGCCTGCGAGGCCCTGTGCTCCGCAGCCAGTGACGCAACTTTGTAGAGGGCTCTTCACGTAGCCGTGTGTTTTTGAGTCTGAACATAATGGATGTGAAACAGACGTGGTACTTGGGAAGCGGGAACCCTTTCACTCCAGTTCAAGTACAAGACCAGCGGCAGCACAGTGACCGGCAGGTCAAGAGCGGTATGGGAGGATGTGAACAGGTTTAAAGGAGAGATTACCGCTACTGCACATCGTGTGTCTGTGCGTGTGTGCGCGCCGGTTCAAATCCCTCACCGGAATGGTGGCCCTAGGATTGGCTGACTGACCTATAAAGTCAGCTTAGCTCGGAGGCTTGTCACACGGGGCCCCGGAGACAGCAGCCAATCAGATTGTCCGATTCAGGGTTGTGTTTGATGAGGGCGGCGCAGGAGTATGAATGGCCTGGAGAATCATGACAGGGGGAGAATTAGAGCAATCCGTCAAACACAACCATGACAGAGATAATACCAAGTCTGAGCGGGTGAGAGGGTCAACAGCTTGAAAAAAAGGATACTTTGTGTGTCTGAAAAAATGTTTTTATTGAAAAACGAAGACAAATACAGTTCAACTACAGTACAAAGTCAGTTTCATGAAAGGAAAAAAAAAAATCAAGGAAGAGAGAAGCATTATGCTCAACGTTCAGTAGAAAAATACATTTAAAACCGCTGACCACACATCATTCCCCCCTATAGCGGGACAGGACTGAGTCAGGGCGTGAGAGAGAGAGAGAGAGCGAAAGAGAGAGAGAGAGAGAGAGAGAGAGAGAGAGAGAGCTCTATGTCTCCTGCTCCTCTCCGCTCTCCTCCCCCTCGCTGTCGCTGTCCCTGCCCGGGTGCTCCGGCATCTTGGGCCGCTCCTCAGCTTTCTGGTTCTCCTCCTTCTCCTTCGCTCCTGCTGCAGCGTCTGCTGCTTTTGGCTCCTCCTCCTCCGCCGCCGTGTTATCCTGCTCCATGGGGGTCTCCTTGTCCTCCTCCTTCCCCTTGGTCTCCTCCTTCTCCTTGTCCTCCTGCTTGTCCACCTCCTGGTCCGCAGCGCTGGGCGCCTCCTCCTGGACCGCCTCCTTCAGGGTCTGCTTAGGGGGCAGAGCTAGCCGTTGCTGTTGCTGCGGGGAGACGGAGCAGAGAGCGACACGTTGGTAAAACACCGCCCTGCCACCACGGCCGCAGGAGGGAGAAGAACACATACGGAGCAGTTCACCCAGACACGCCTTTCACGTGCTTTTAGAAGTCTTTTTTTAGAAGTCACTAGACCGTCTCAAAGCCGTCTACAAGATAAAAGGTAAAATAGGATCTTTTGAAAGATGGTGTATTTTCCCGCTGCTAAATGCAGACAGGCTTAGACGCCCCGTCCTCAAACAGGATTCTGTCAGCATCCTCGGTCGTGACGCGGTCCTGTCTCTCTGGTCGGTGAAGGTATCCCTGGTTCAGCCCTGGGGCTGCCTGGATCCTCCTCAGACATACCCCACCACCCCGTTGCCCATTAGCTCTCCCTTGTACTGACCCGGAGCCATCCGCTCTCATCTGACCTACTTCCCATGCTGCACTTTGCTGCAAGTGTAAAGGTTAAAACATTTTCAAAATAGCTAGGAGGGGAAACGGAGAGAGGGAAACGGAGAGAGAAAGCCCCCTCTTCCAGCTGCTTGATGTCTGACTGTAATAGAGCGGGAGAGGACGAGTCTGGGGGCTTGTTGTGTGTGTGTGTGTGTGTGTGTGTGAGTTTGAACCCCCTCATGCTCAAGAGCCCTGGAGTAGAACAGTGCAGCTAGTGTGCTGTGATATAACAGCAGTGTGCTTGATCAACTTGCTAAACTGCTGAACCAAACTGCAATATCAACTGTAATGGCGATCCACCGTAATGACATTATGTTCCCGATTGGCGGAAGAGCAGGGTCATGTGACGGCTGGAGTTCTACAGCCCCCGGCCGATTGGCTGCTCTCCCAGCGTTGGTGCGCAGGGCTGTCACCTGTCTCTGCTGCTGCTGCTGCTGCTGCTTCTCCATCATCCTCATGTACATGGTGTACACCAGGTTGGCCATCTCCGGCATGTCCTTCACCGCGTGGTCCGGCTGCTTGGACGCCTCTCTCTGGCGGACGGAAGAGACGGGGGGACACAGGTTAGGAGGTTGACCCTCACACAGGACCCGGGGTGGGGGCGGGGTCGACAGGAAACAGCAAAGTGGTGGAGCCGTCACTTGGTCCTGGTTAAATGTACACCCAGGAGCTTCTCCGCGTGACAATCCGTGGGTTAAGACTTCACCCCGACGTTAAAGGTTGTATCAGCTATTCTAGGCCGAAACATAAATGACCACATTAATCTGATCTTTCTTCACGATCCGCTAGCTGCCCGCTCCATAAGCAGGCCGTCAAGGAAAGGCGTCTCTGTAGGCAGCTAATGCTCCGAGATCGTACACAAAAACAAATGTTACTGCTAGCCACTCCAAACCACTCTGAGCATAGGCTGCCTACAGAGACGCTTTTTTTTTGCTGCAGAATCCGCGTCTCTGCCTATGCTCCGAGATACTACACAAAAACAAATGGTATCAGTAAACAAATGGCCGAATCGCTGATACAACCTTTAAAACTTCTGATCCGAAACTTGGGAAACACCTGAGAGAACATCTACCGCTGACGTGGGCGTGGCGGTTCTGCTGTATGAAGACATCATAACCATGCACCCGTTTCACAAGGGCCTGTCTCAGCGCATGCGGCCGTGGATATTAAGCACGGGTGGTTTGATATACGAGGCGAGGCACGTGAGGAGTATTACCTCCGGCGCTCGGTCGCCTCTGAAACGGAGTAGCGGTAATGCGCTGCGTTCACAAGCGGCTCATTGAGCAGGATGTAAAAAAAAAAAAGGCCTGCGTGCTTTATGGAGCTGCAGAGATAAACTGCGCTGGGGCTTTTTTTTTATTGCTGGGGAGGTTATTGAGGAGTGGAGGGACACTTTAATCACTTGTGCCATTAGAGGACATGCTGCTTGTCCAATGCCAACTCCCCCGTTTCAGACGCGTTAGCGTACGTAATGCGTGTTCAGCGTTCAAACTTGTGGGCAAGTGTTTCAGCGAGGCTGGCTGCCCTCTGCACACAGAATGGGACGTGGTTTTCCTTCTGAGGTACCTCAAGTCGGGGCTAACCACGGGCCCGCGTGCGTGTGTGTGTGTGTGAGCATGCGTGTGTGTGTGTGTGTGTGAGCATGCTTGTGTGTGTGTGTGTGTGTGTGTGTGTGTATGTGTGCGTGCGACTCACAGGCTGCTCCTGGTTGTAGTACTCCTGCGTGCGGATGTGCAGCTGCAGGGGCCGGGCGGTGAGCTGGTTGAAGGCGGGCGTGAGCTCGAAGCAGTTCTGGAAGAGGGCCACGCGGCCGAACACGTAGAGGCCCAGCCGCGCGCGGGACATGGCCACCACCAGACGCCGCACGTCCCTGCGGACACAAAGGGACAGAGTGGGGGGTGGGGAGGCGACAAGGCGAGGATTGCCTCATCTAGACACAGGGAATACTCGTCATGGGGAATACAGTGATCAGAAGGTTTTGTTTGTCCTTGTTAGCCTGCCGGTTTATATAGGAAAGTACCATGACCCTGAGAGAGAGAGAGAGAGAGAGAGAGAGAGAGAGAGAGAGAGAGAGAGAGAGCGAAAGAGATAGAGAGAGGGAGAGAGCAAGAGATCGAGAGAGAACGAATGTGAGAGAGAGAGCAAGAGAGAGCGAGAGCGAAAGAGAGACAGAGAGAGAGCAAGCAAGAGACCGAGAGAAAGAGAGAGAGACCGAGCAAGAGATTGAGAGAGAAAGAGAGAGAGAGGGAGAGAGGGAGAGAGAGCGAGCAAGAGATCGAGAGAGAGAGATCGAGACAGAGACAGAGATAATCAAGGCAGTCAGGGGGAGGGAGACGAGGGAGATCAGCGGAGGAGAGGGGCGGGGCCTATAATGGTTGTCGGGCACATTCCAGGCCGGACGGCAGTAACAGGATAAATGCTTAATAAAAGGCCGTTATCTGTCCACGAGCTCACTCCCCGCTGCACAGAGCACCCTTTGGGAGTGCCGTACGCCTGGCTTAACCCGGCCTGATAGGAACCCATTGTTATCCACTCAATCTAATCACTTTAGCCACCCTGCACGCCGCGGCGCGCTACAGGCTGCCGCTCTGGGTCTGGAGGCTGAACGAACAGCTGTTGTTCCAGGGTGACGCTTGGGGGATGTTGGGCGATGGTGTGGAGGAAGAGGGAAGAAGGGTGGTTCAGCATGGGGCCTTACAGTCACAAGTGATTGGCGGACACTGCATTTTTTACCTTGAATTTGTCTTTCAATAAAACGGGCAATGTTTATTGAAAGAAATTGGAGGTACAATTTTTTCAAAAAAGATGAAGTTGTTTCAAAGCAATGGGCATTTTAAAAGATTTCTTTCAGCTGTATGTTCTTGCCGCACAGAACTTCCTAGTTTATTGGGTTGGTAATTTCTGCTCGACTCATCAAAAGTGGAAGTGGGATATCATGGATCTTTGTGGAATTTAAGCAGGGCGTGGGCAAGATTCAAAAGCTATCCTTGTTTTAATGAAGAATAAATTGGCTCCAAATCATGCTACAGCACAGGCATGCAAAATCTTTCTCCATCTCCCCCCAAAATCCGAATATGTAAAGCAGCAGCACCAGGATACGGGCAGAGCAGAGGCTTAAGAAGATTAATCCATGCGGTACGCGCGATGGGAACAGGAATATGGATCAAATGCAGACTTTATGAGCACAACTATAAATCAGGAATATCCGGGAGTGCGTCTTTTAAATACACCAAGCTCAACACCGTGCATTATACATAAAAAGGAATCCCAAATCAAAATAATATTGCCTCAGACATACCGCAACAGCAGGCAGCCAATGAGCAAAGGGGCTTAAGAAGAAGTGAACCAATCGTAGCTCGGGATGCCTGTACACCCGGCGGCGCTGTCAAGACACTGACCTGGTCAACTCAGGGACTTGGCAGGGCCCTGTTGATGAACACGCATGTATGCCCGAATGTGTGCAAGATAAAAATATGCGCGGATATAAACAGTGTGTGTGTGTGTGTGTGTGTGTGTGTGTGTCTCAGCAGGGACATGTTTCCCAGTCAACAAGTGAGGGTCAGCTTGTCATACAGTCGGCCAGCTGTCTGACTGTATCTTTGGTTGTCACGGAAACTGGTTGTCATGGGGAGAGAGGCGGGGGAGGGGGGAGAAGTAGAGTGTGTGTGTGCGTGTGAGAAAGAAAGAGAGAGAGAGTGAACTGTTAAAAAGCAGCGATAGAGCCGACATGACCAGGGACGGGAATAGTGGAGCAGGGGAGGTAAGAACAGTGTAATGCTAACACTGCTGAATCAGATAAGCATGGACGTGAGAAGGCGGCCCGCACAGCCAGGAGACAGCTCGGCCAGAGGTTGGCTCACACTGCGCCGTGAGCGGGCCAAGATGTTTTTAATCCGACGTGAGATGAGATCAAATGAATGATAGTGGAGACGAGGGCAGGCAAGGTGCTGTCAACAAGATAAATCACTGCTCTGCACTGCGTGGCACACACACACACACACACACACACTGCACCACGAAGCCAGCCCTGCCTCGCCCGCCAAGATGAGGAACGCTGACACAAAATGGAGGATGAGTTATTAGGAGACGCCGGCCCTCATTTGCATACGCCTCCACAAGGATGACCGAGACCTTTGCCTTTGACCTTTAAGGGGGGGGGGTGGGCAGTATTTACACATCAGAGCCTGCATAACGGCCCAGAAGACAGCACAGCAAACACAGCAAACACAGCAAAGCACAGCACAGCACAGCGTCCGCCGGGCTCCGGATGTCTTAAAGTGTTCCAACGACACATGGACTCCCAACAAAAGCAGGACAGCACAAAGGCCTCTGGGCCAACAGGGACCTGCTCCTCAGCAGGCTAATGACCAAATAAGGACGTCAGGAAGGCCGGGACAAAGGGAAGGGACAATCGGATGATGGGGAATGTGAGGGACAAAGAGAAGGGGAGCGAGGAGGCGGAGGAGAGCGACCCAGAGGGCCGCGCAGGTAGAGGGGCTGCTAATAGTCCGTCTGAGTCCCGCTCAATGGCGCGCCTTTGATCCAAGCGTCTCCTTTTGTTCGCTACTCCCACCCCAATCATTTTTCCCCACAAAGGCCTTCCCCCAACCCACCCCGAGGTAAAGGAAGTCCGTTCCAGAGGCACGGTTTTCTAATTGTCCCCTCCACCGCGTTCCCGGATCAACCCCCCCCCGCCCCCGCCCCCCCCGCGGGGGGGGGGGGGGGGGGGGGGGGGGGGGGGGGGGGGGGGGGGGGGGGGGGGGGGGGGGGG
>JAOPJJ010000114.1:8741207-8753630 GCA_027122795.1 Enchelyopus cimbrius
ACACACACACACACACGGGCAGGGGGTCTTTGACATGAGAGAACAAAACACGTGACAGTGCCGCGGCCCCCTGCAGAGAGCGTGACACACCCTTAATGTGTGCGTGTGGTGGGGGTGCGTGTGGTGGTCCTGCTTATCTCTGGGAGGAGAGGCACTAAGCACGGGATGAGGGAGAGGATGACGGCAGGGCAGAGGTAGCATGACACTGGTTCTGCATTGTTGGTTGGGGATTGTGGGTGGGGGTGGTGGCGGGGGGGGGTTCATGCTGGGCCTGAGATGGTAATGTACCCTGCCAGGCCCAGGCCCCTCCTTGGAAGCATAGAAGAAGAAGAAGCAGCACACACACACAAACACACACACGTGTACAAAGGGCACTCGCATTCTATTCTTGACACACCGTTGCATCCCCCCCCCCACCTCCATCCAGTGTCAGCCTGCGTTACAGAGTCTGCAGTGGGTGCAGGCACACGTGCGGCGCCAGACTGCGACATGATTGGGCAAACTCTTGGTGGAAATCCTCTGGTAGGGGGAAGAGTAGGGCTAAGGAATGGGGAGGGGGCGGGGCAGGCCTCCATGTGGGGAACAGGGTTCAGATCATGCAGGAGGGAAGCCCCCTCCTGCTGAGAGCGGGTGTGTTGCCGAGTGAGGGGATGGGGCCGGGAGGTGTTCAGACAACACGTGTTGTACAAGGCTCTGCTTCTGCAGTCACAAAGGGTCCAGGGACCTTCTTAGCCGTTAATGCCTTGATACTCTGGGGGTGTGTGGGAGCCCTCCAGGCTCCAAGGTCGTCGGGTCACGCCACGGGGATTCCCACGCATCAGCCGTACGGCGCGTGAGACCATAGGGACGGCTTCATCAAAAGTTACCTGATGGAGGAATGGATCCCAGAACCACGAGGAATTTGTCAATCAGCGCAGAGAGGAAGGTTCGTTCCATCTTGGCCCTAAAAGGATGGAGAAGAGGAGAGCTTGTGGAATATCGCTTACGTTCCTTAACTTCTGTCTGTGTGGAGATGGAACGCCGAGAGAGGGGACACAAGAGAAGCAATAACTCACTGCTCTGCTGCGTCGGGTTCCATCTTGTCGTATTTCTTCTTGATTAGATTCCAGAACTTCTGCAGCTTCGGGACTTTCTTCAGCTCGTGCTGAAGTCTCGACTGAGGGGAAAGAAAACGTGACGCAGACAGAGGGAGACATGGCCGGTCAGAATCAGCGTGATTTTGGAATCAAGCGTACTGATCTTCATCATCCACAGTTTGATTAGTTTGCAAAAAGGCGGTTAGATTACTGAAACCACTTGGTGGGGTAAAATGTGAACGTTTGAGGAGATGGGGTTGGGTCTTACTGGTAGGAGGCCCATCCACATGGGCAGAGAAATGAGCTGCTGGACCTGCTCTCTGATCAGATCCACCTCCTGGCAAAGCATCAGAGAGAGAGAGAAAGGGAGAGAGAGAGAGAGAGAAAGAGAGAGTTAAGGAGGAGAGAGATAGCTATGTCATTAATATTGTTGGAGAAAGATTGTTATGACACCTAAGACCACGATCAGTCTGTAAAAAAACATAACACAGCACCAAAGGATATATTTTAGGAGTTCTCGCGTAATGCAGCAGATATCGGGAAGATATCCGCAGTGACACCTCATGCGGATACTGCTGCTGATACGTGTTCAGATTGCTGCTCCACGAACAATCTTGTGGTGCAACATTGCCACCCGGTGGGTGGTGTAGGTAATGGCAAAATTTGAATAATTTTTGATAACAGCTTGGGGAATGTATAGTTGTTGAGCCTTGCTGTACTCTATAAGTCACAGTTCACAAATTCAATTGAAACTTTCTTCACAACATGCAACTCGACAGTCTGAAAGGAATGAGGGACTAGACAAATTATAAATCGAGATACGAGTGGCAAAACTTCAAGAGTCGGGAGGGTTGGGGGGGGTTGTATCTCAACCTCCAAACAACCAAATGATCATGGACCCTCTGACCACATTGTATGATCCGTTTGTAAAATGTTATAAATGTTCTTGCGTAACAACAGTGAAAGTGTGCGGTTCAGTAGACAATGCTACTAGGTAACACCCTGTACCAACTGAACCACACTATGGGTGTCTTATAGTCAATTCGCAAAAAAATCATAGAAAGAATAATAAAAGATGCAAGAGATTTTCCAAAGTGTCAAAAGGACGACCTAAGGGGAGCTTGGTACAAACCAGACTGTTGAAGCAGTGATCCAGGAAGACCAGCAGCACTGTCTGTTCCCTCAGCGTTAGCCCCGCCTCCTCGTCCGCCAGCACCGCCTCCATCACACACTTGAAGAAGAATGGGAAATGTCCCGGGTTCTTCTTGAATGGCTGGGTGGAGGCACACAGAGGTGGAGATTGGAAAGGCAGACAACACAGACTTTAAGGACCAGGTCCAGGGTAGTGTAAAGGCTGGGATTCCAACCCCCCAGCCTAAAGGTGCTGGGTTTGATCCCTCATGACCACAGCATTACCTTCGAGCAACCTTGAGAACGAGGCACAGCCCCTTTCATCTGAATTCAGTGTAAAACGCTTTGGATAAAAGCGTGCGTTCAGACTAAATAGTTAATGGTACATGACAACACAGGATGCCTCATCTGTTTGGAGCATCTTGGTATATGTTTCAGCTCTACAATACTATATAAAACTCAATATGTTAAATGCTTAGCCATAAGTTCTGGGGAAATGCCTAAAAAAATATGGACCAAAAGAGAAAGGGTTTTCTTACCTCCCAAGCTGGGACATTTTCTCTGAATTTCTCGTTGACTATGCAGCTGATGGACATCAGAAAGGCATTGCTGGAGACCTTGGGTGTGTAGTTCACCCACAAGTAGTTCTCAAGATACTGACTGTTGACAACAAAAGATATACGTGTTGCCTTTCATTCTCTGAGTAAAAACACAGATTATTGACTATAAAGCGTATCAAAAAAACCTACCTGAACTCTAGAAGCATGATTTTCCTGATAGCGAATCTAAAATAGAAACGCAACAATGTGTTACTTTCAGAATCTTAATAATCAGACAATGGAGTGAAATGAAGCCACAGCAAGATGGAACATTTAGAGTAAACTTACTTGGAGCTGAGGATCTCCTTTTCATAAACATCTTCCAGCACCTTAACAATGGAGTACATCTTGTAAGTATGTGTTACATATAAGCAAATAAAAAGCAGTAGTGTATATAGTATAGAAAAGGGCCAAGGTAGATATTCACCTAGTGTATAATGTTAACAAAACATAAGATGTCTGAATTGCTCTCA
Organism: Enchelyopus cimbrius; assembly: GCA_027122795.1. Taxonomy (NCBI): domain Eukaryota; kingdom Metazoa; phylum Chordata; class Actinopteri; order Gadiformes; family Gaidropsaridae; genus Enchelyopus; species Enchelyopus cimbrius. The sequence goes on from JAOPJJ010000114.1 coordinate 8,744,487, forward strand.
CTTGAGAACTGAAAGTCTTCATATCTATAAATGTCTGTATTATTATGACATATCTTTGATCATACAAGTGTGGCAATAATAACAAATCCATATGCTGCAAATCTTTTACAGCTACTGAGACGGATCCCCAGCAATATACCAGCATAATCTGGAAGCAAATCCCAACTAAATGCTAAATTCTACAATAATGCTTTACAGTTGTGGATCTTACACAAGAGACAAACGTTCTTACCTTGGGGTCAAATGGTAGTTTGTTCTTAACATGGGGAGCCCAATATTTATTGGCTAACTGAAATACAAGAAAAAATAACCATTTAGAGATTCAATAGACATGAAATGTTGTTTTCAAACATATGGGGTGATGGATGGCATGACTTAAGGCTATGTCTGTGAGGGGGAATAACATGAATGAACTAAAGTACGCAAATATGAATGGACTTGACGATTAAAACAAAGCGACTTCATAAACGTTACCTGCGTGACAAATTCTGCATTGATCTGAGACACAGATGGTGCTGCAATCTTTTTTGAAAGTGGTTGTTTCGCCATAGTGACCTCCAGGAAACAACCTAAAATAGTGTGTCTTGAAAAGAGGGAACAGAAAAGGGTCATATCGCATTATAGGATATTAGTATGGATATTTTAATTGGATCTATATATGGAGAGTTCTTTTGAGGGCTCGGCTCTTCCTCAACTACTTGAACCTCTTAAAGTTAGTCAAAGTTCCCTCTATGGAGTGCCCTATGGCATGAGTTTCATAAATAAATAAATGTTGATCTTATATGACCTACTTCGGAAACAGTTAAGAAACGTTAACAAAAATGACTGCTCGATGGCAAAAAGCTGACGACCAACACTCCCGTACAGGTAACATATTGAAGACATTAAATACAAAGCTATAAATAAAAATAGGATCATAATGATATTGTCATATAGAGGGTAACGTAACAATATGGAGGGAAACGGTCGAAGTAATGTGGACTTCTTCTTAGTAGCTTACGGCTATTGGGGTCCAGGTAGTTACATATAATGAATGAATCCTATACTTATTAACTAATCCATCAATAAGTACGTACCCGATGAAGTTCACTCTGTTAAATATGAATAAAAGTGTGATGTACGTTTATGCGTTACTTATCTATGTAAAGATGCAGCTAACATAGCAATACATATTGATCAATTAATGCTAGAAAACATTACGAAATGTTACATATCTATGAGGTTTATCTTTATTCAACATACATCAAACATAAACCCTTCTTCATTGATAATTAAAATTAAAAACTCACAATCGTTTATTCTTGTTTACATCGGTGTAAGCCCCGTTTGCCAACTAGCTACACATGCCCGGCCAAACGCGTCAATTGCGATTTGCGACTTCCTGTACGAGTGCACCGATGTACCGATGTCCCCGGTTAACCAATGCCCAACGTTTTTCGTTCCTACTAAGCGTCCGCTATTCATTGAAAAAACCAACGTGATACCGCCACCACTTTACCACTATCACAAATAATAGTAGGCATATTATCATATAACAATATACTGATCATATTGTCAGGAGTGAGTCTGTATGTATGTATATATATATATATATATACCGGTATATATATATACATATATATATGTATATGTATTATTATATCATATGTATTATATGTGGTGTACATATAAATAATGTACACCACTAAGTACAATTAAGTAACTGAACACACATACTAATCAAATAGGATTTGATTGAAGCTATTTTATCAAAACTCAAATGAGAAAAACACTCCTTGAAATAGTTTAATCAATAAAAACAGTACATAGAAATGATGCATAAAACCACCATATAAAGGACCTGGTCCAATTAAAATACTGTATAATTTGTAAAGACATGAGCAATAATTAAAACAGATACATTACATTGACATTGCACACTATTTTTCAAACCATTTGTGCCCCATAGCCAAAATGCACATCAACAATATAATAAGGGCTATATTTATAATTTATGAGATTTTTGGTGTGTTCTAAGGTGTGATGATTGTGTGAAAGTTTTGCTACAAATTTCACAACGGAACGGCCTCTGACCAGTGTGAATTATATAGTGTCTCTCAAGTTTAGAGGGAGAAGCAAACCCCTTAAAGCAAATATCACAGCGATATTTTCGGGCTAGCTGATTTGATTGGTCACTGCAGTCACATGCATGACACTGAAAATCCTGCTGTGTTCGAAACGTTTTTACACACTTTTTACATTCAAAACCATTTAGCGGTTCACACCAGTAATTGTTTGTCAATTCTTCTCCACCCCAGGGTTGTTTCTCAGCCATTAAACTTTCTGTTCCCATGATATGCGCAGCGTTGTGAGCTCCAGAATTAGCATGATAGCTGCTGGATTGAAAAAGTTTATCTGTACAAAAATGCTGTGTGGTAGCCCCCATTTCCTGCTGTAGTGAAGAAGGAATGGCGCCCTCATTCTGACCCAGTTTGCCCCCAATGCCAGGGGCAAGTTCAAAGGGGAATATGTTTCCAAGGTCATTGCAGTTCTCCTTCTGCCCGCCCTCCAAATCCTGGTCTTCATCAAGTCGGTCTACTTCCATCTTTGGTTGCCAGTTTGTGTCTGCTATTTTAAATGATGGGGAAAGAGCATTGCATAAATAGTCATTGCCACTGTCATAAAGGGGTTGAGGCCCCTTTCCCGGATGCTCTTCATGAGATTCAATCAACTCAGCATAGACGCCATGTTTGGGCACAAACCCCTTGATTTTGTTTTTAAACTGTACATGACTGTTTGTGGTATAATCTTCCTGATTGTAACTTATACTAGTAGGCTCTTGACATTGTCCATCAGGTTGTTGAACTGGCACAGGCCCCCTCTCCTCAGAATGAGTTTTCTCATGGACCTTCAGGTGCGGAGCCTGGCGGAATCTTTTACCACACACGAGACACTGGAACGGTTTCAAGCCTGTGTGGACCATCTCATGTCTTCTTAGTTTGGAGGGAGAAGGAAAGGACTTTAAACATAGTAAACACCTGTGCTGTGAGCCATTTTTCATACGTGCACATTTATAAGTCTGTGCCCTTTTCAGAATGTCTTTAAAATGTACAGATGTGTTGACTGTTGAACTCCTATATGAAGTACTTAGTAGACCTCTACTGGAATTGTCCATGTTTGGTAAAGGCAGCATCTGTACACGTGTTATTTTGGGAAATGCATGTGTTGCAGACTTCTTATCCAAAGCATCCATTTGCACACTTCTTTTTGGGACTAGGACATCCACGGCGGGCTTCGTCCCGTGTCCAGCAGTGCGCGAAGGCGGCCTACTAATATAGAAGGACCGCTGTCTGTGATACTTGGACCACAGGTGAGTACGAGAGTGGACTCGTAAGTGTGTTTTCTGACGGAAACTCTTTTCGCACATTTGACAGCGGAACGGTCGCTGGTCCGTGTGAGACATCATGTGCCTTTGAAGCTTTGACGAAGCAGGAAATGTTTTGGAGCACAAATTGCACTGGTGTCGCATTCTCCCACTCATTGCTCCTAGACTCGGGCTTTGGGCTTGCAGTCTGTCAGTGTGTTGGTCTGGTGCTGCTGCCGTGTTATCGTCTGGAAAGAAATCCTTAATATCCTCACCCCACGTCTCAGGTTTAACAACAATGTCAGAGGCAGACCCATGTGTTATGCAGGGTTCCGGTGATGTCCCTTCCTTAGAATGAAGTGTTATTGGGTTCAGTGACGGTAATGAAGTGCTGTTTGCATTATCATCCACTGGAGTGCAACTCTGCAATCTGTTTCCTTGCCTGTGCTGCGTGTACCAATGTCGCAGTAAATTCAGCTCCAATCGAAAGGATCTACTGCAGAAAGTACAATGAAAAGGCTTTGAAACCTTACGGACGTTATTAACTCCAACCCGTTCATGCTCAACTGGTTTGCTCTGTGTGTCTGAGTCAATGTTCTGGAGGTGTTGGCCACTGTCATTCTCACGTTGTCCAGGAGAATCAATTGTTCCACGGTGTCCATGTTTGGAGTTTTCCAGGTCTTGCGAGGAACTCAGGCTTATTTTACATTGTAACTCAAGTTCCACCGATGGATTGACCTCCTGGGGTGGGGGTGTGTGTGGAGTCGACTGGGACGGAGAAGGTGGAAGTCCATGACAGAATACTGCACCCGTCTCCGCTGCAGCCACACTTTCTAGATTCACCCCCGGATCATCATGTGATGGTGTTCTGTGAGCGGCGTAAAGATGGGATTTCAAGTGGGTTTCTTGCCGAAATGCTTTCCCACACAGCATGCAGGAAAAAGGTTTCAGGCCTGTGTGAATCAGAAAATGCCGCTGTAGCTTAGATGGTGCACAAAATCGTTTATGGCAGGTGGGACATTGGTGGCTTTTGGTTACTTTACATCCATACGTGATATCCTCAGCTGAATTCTTCTGATATGTCTGGTCCTCCAGGTCTTTCTGTTTGTTATGAACTGCAGAGTGAATCTGAAGTTGATGTGCTGAACTAAATGACCTGAAGCACACCTTGCAGACATTCTCATGTGGGACATAGAATAAATCATCATCGGAAGCAAAGTTTACGTCATATTGAGCTTGTGAGTGTGATGATCCATCAATTGCAATATGGTTCCAATGTGTTAAATTGTCATTGACTTGAGGGGTGGATTCCGTTTCCCCTTCACTCTCTGAAGATGAAATACACACCTCCAGTGGTATTGTATCCCCTTTATGTTTTGTCTGGGGTGACACGACAGCTTTAGTAGGAGACAATATTTTTTCAGTACTACCATGCTGGTTAATTTGTTCAATTTGGTTTGATGGTTGATTAGGCAGATCTTTAGAAAATAAGCTGTCCTTTAAGATTTCTGTCGAAGGACGTTGATGCCATTTTTGTGAATGTCTTTTTAAATGGACAGGCTGATTGAATGTTTTCTCACAGTCAGTACAACGGTAAGGCTTCTGGCCAGTGTGGATGGAAGTATGTCTCTGGAGTTTTGAAGGAGAAGGGAAATACTTCAGGCAAACCGGGCACCGATGCATGTCTGCGTTATCCTTTTAGCCTTATCGTTTTAGCCACTTGCTTGTGAAGATCTCATCAGACCTGGACAAGGAAGGTTAAATAAATATGTTTAATACATGACACAATATGACACCGAACATAACCCTCTAACTGCACAAATAAATGTAATGGGTACGTTAATTTACATCCAGAATAAAGGATAGTTTACAAGTAAAAATCGCAATTACACATGAATTTCATATGTACTTCATAATTGCAATATAATCGTTGTTAAAGCAAACAGCTAGTAAGCTAACGTATCACAACATATGGTAGCGTTAGCCTTTTCCATATTCTACCGCGGACTTGATTTGAATATGAATCAAACATACCTTGACTGCCTTTTATCATTACAGCAAGTATTTTACATGACCATCGACTTTCGCTGTTTATTACGACGTTATCATGTTACTGTCTGATTCATTATTTTCGCTGTAGCTGGTGTAGCTTGACTGCGAAGTACAAAATCTCTCCTGTACGTCTCCAAAACCACACGGTCGGAAACAATACATGCAGTATTCAAGTTAGTCAGTTCCGCATTGATAACAACCTGTCCACCATCGGAAAAGCTCCAGTAAAACATATTTTTAAAGATACATTCGTTTGATAAAAAAATATCTATTTTCAGAAGTGTAATACTGTAGTAATAATAATACAGTAGCCTACAGTAAGCCTCCTCTTTTCTGTTCTTATAGCAATATAATAGGATCGCATCATAATAATATATCTCTAAGATAGATGTTTAATGAAGGAAAATCGTATGACCAGTTTAAAAGTATTAGTTTTATAGGCAACAACTCGAGACCAGTCAAATAGACATGCTCTCTAGAAACACAATTGACCACAGGGGGGCAGCAAACACCACACAATAGCGAAGACGGGGGTTAATAATGAAGTGTCTGGGACGTTACTTCACAACACTACACTGGTACACGAACACACACACACAATACATTGCAATGTCAAAAAGATTGTGGAGCTGGGAGACCTCTGCACAAAGTGACTGTATGGCTTCCCCCATGAGTCCACAGCCAGAGGGACAGGGAGTCCCAGACATCAGCCTGGGTTGCCCAGAGGAGGACGCACTCAGTTGAGGTCCATGTGCCAGGCCACAATGACAAGGGCCGCGGGGAGGTGACGTGGACTGCATGCACAAAGGGGCAATGTTAGCCCCGACCGCTAACATTGTGCACACAGCGGTTTCAGGTCAATGTGGAATAAACTGTACATTGTAAAAACCTCCGTACAAATGCTAAATGTCACCCTTTGTTTATGAAACAAAGTGAGGTCTTTGAGTTGTCTTTGTGTAGACAAAGACAACTCAATATGTTTTGTTTTGTTGTTTTCCCGATAGTTTGTGTGGCCCCGTTATAATAATAAAGGATTGAAATAACTAGCTGCAGTGAGGTAGGCCCAAACCAGCCAATTTGATCGATGTTGAGTTGATCAGGAGAGTGGGCTAAGATGCAGGGTCACAAGTGCAATTTCAGCACATCCAACATTAAGGGCCCTCGAAGCAAAACGTACAAACATTAGCACATGCCACATATATTTAAGGTTCAACTCGTTTTTGACTCCACTCAAATACATAATTGCTTGTCTTTGAACCTAGAAAAGAATTCCCCTTGCTCCGGCTCACAAGTCTTTTTTTGATAGCGACAATGGAAGCCACATCAAGTCGGGGGCTGATCAATAGAGCACTCAGTGGCTGCTTTCAGAAGGACGACGACGAGAATAACAGGGCCGTGGGTGGGTGGGGAAGAAGCACGCCAATTCAGACCATCAATACCGCTCATGATCTTTGAAAGGCGAAATACTGCAGGAGCAATGGCTAATAGTGTTGTTTTCCCGCCCGCCGTGTCAATACAAACACCTCCCCCGCCGGGGGGGGCGGGGCCCCCCCCCCCCCCCCCCTCCCCCTCCTCACACCCATAGGGCAGGGCTCTCAAACTCAGTCTACCTGGGGGCCGCTGGGGGCCGCTGGAATGAATTTATATATGTATTTTTTTACTTTGATTTCTCGTCGGGGGCCGCGGGTTCGAGACCCCAAAGGGAGAAGGAACGCGCTGAGCCCGCGTCCTGCTAGACCGCGATAGAGACGATGTCTCCTGTTCCGTTAAATGGGTTTTCAATCAATGAGAATAAATGAGACTTTTTGTATCCGTCCGTCCGTCTGTCCGTCGGTCCGAGGGGGCGGAGCCTGGCCGAGGGGGCGGAGCCTGGCCGAGGGGGCGGAGCCTGGCTGCACGCTGTGTCTGCAGGTTGCAGAGCGCGCGCCCGGCTCATCTGGATCACATCTTCGTTGAGCCTCGTATTGATCTTAAGAATGAAGATCGATATCCACACTCATGTTCTGCCGACGGAGTGGCCCGATCTGCAGCAGGTACGCGCGGGACGGGAGCTCCGTGATGCTGGAAACACCGCAGGCTGCTATTTGCGCACCGTTGCCGCTCTAGTTGTGCACATTGAAGGCTCATTATAAAAGCATGTTAAAACATATATTTTGTATTTCACTATTTTACATTTTACTTTTAATGTCACTTTCCAGCCCGTGGGGTTGTCTGGTCGTACTTCGACCCTCTGCTTTCTCTCTCTGTCAATATTAACTCCTCATGTTAATGATTTATCGAGCAGGAAAGGAACTTTGTCGTTTATTATTCTGATTACTACGAAAAAGTCGTGCTGTCTTTGTTGTCTGTAATTATAAATAGATAAGTAGTGATTATATATTGAATTATTCTTGTATTGTATATATTGTATGATATGACAATCAAATCAATCAAAGTCCAAAATGTGTAATTTGAGGAATAATTCAGTGTATTTTCTTGTTCACACCTTCAAGTGTTCATAAGTCTGTTTACTGATACACAATTGTTTTTAAAACAAATGTGCATATGTTTGTTTATAAACACGTTGGTTGAAGGTCAAACTGTCAGGACGTGACTTTATTTATTTTCATGCACACTGTGCCTCATGACTCATCACCACGTCATTTCTTTCAGAGGTACGGGTACGATGGATTCATCCAACTGCACCACCACTGCAAGGTATGTGTGTGTGTGTGCGTGCGTGTGTGTGTGCGTGTGTGTGTATGTGCGTGTGTGTGCGTGTGTGTGTGTGTATGTGCGTGTGTGTGTGTGTGTGTGACATTGGGGGGTGCGCAGCAGGATCCCCACTCACCCTGAGTCGTCCTGGTCACCGGAGCAGCAGGAGGTCTCCGTGGGGGGGGGTCCAGTGGGCTGAGGGGCGTCAGACACTTCATTTAGCAGTGAACTTCCTCTCTCACCTTCATCGAGGACAATTAACGGGTTTCAAGGAGAGAGAATGTGTGAATCAATGAATACATGTATTTAGTATGAATCAATGAATACATGTATTTAGTATGAATCAATGAATACATGGATTCAGTATGAAACTGTTCATAAATGGGGGATTCAGAATTCATCGACGGAGGTTTCCCTTTATGGAAACGAGCTTCACACACGGATTATGGACCAAACCATGAACATGTTTGACCCTGGTGTCTGCATTGTCTGTATAATAATCATAATAATAATCATAATGTCCTCTACCTCTCAGGGGGAAGCCAAGATGATGAAGGGGGACAAGCTGTTCCGAGTGATCCAGGAAAACTGTTGGGACGCAGACGCGCGGATTCGAGACATGGATAAGCACGGTGCGCTGCTAAATGAGACGGTTACCAAACAGTGTCGTAAACAACAATAATATATCGTAACAACAAAGAAAACCTTCATCCTTATCTCACAGGTTTGCTTTCTAAAAAAAATAAAGGAAACAATCATTTGTTCTAAATAACATAAGGACAGATATTCATTGCAACGAGCAAACTTGAATACTTGAACTTGAATAGTCTCACGAGGATTTCTACTGAAGCGTAATAGAAGAGTTTCTCCACCAGGTGTCGCTGCTCGGTTAATAATCCGCTTTTATCCACCAGGTGTCGCTGCTCGGTTAATAATCTGCTTTTATCCACCAGGTGTCGCTGTTCGGTTAATAATCCGCTTTTATCCACCAGGTGTCGCTGTTCAGGCTCTTTCAACGGTTCCTGTCATGTTCAGTTATTGGGTGAGCATGCATG
>JAOPJJ010000114.1:8911432-8931727 GCA_027122795.1 Enchelyopus cimbrius
CCCCACTCCCTCCATTCAAGGCAGTTCTCTCCCACGTACCCACGCGGATGCATGCATGTGCATGTGCACACACACACACACAGTAATGCCGTGGATCACATTGCCATCCGATTGCAGACACGGGCACTGACTCACTCATGCGGTGGTGTGCGCGGGGGTGCATGCACGTGAGCTTGCATATAAGGTCACACGGAGATGCATAGGCACACACACACACACAATCTCTGATCCCCTAGCATTCAGAGCCATTACATTACCAAACCCCCTTTTTCAGATTTTTATCTTTTTATACCATACACTGATCCTTTTATACGCATTACACACACACAGACAATCACAGGCCCTGCCAAAGCCCCCGCACCCCCGCCGCTCACCACTGAACCTTTGATACCTAGATGAGTGAACGGTTCCCCTCTCCCTCTGACCTCAGACCTTTCAATCACACCGCACTGCAGCGCTGCTGATATGATCTGGACGTACCAATCCCCTACGCCCTCCTCATACTCCCCCTGAACACAGCTTCCTTTTGTGGGCCGCCACGCAGCGCTGATCTCCCCTGGACCCAGGGAGACGACAGGGGAGTGGCGGTGGGTAAGCGCACAACCCCAGAGCTCAGTTCATCACACACATCACACTACGCTGGCCAACAACAATGGAACCCACCACAGGGTCAGATAAAGGGTCATTCTCTCTGTGTTCGTTCTCGACCGTGGTCTGACCATGGTTGCCAGGTTTAAACAAAGGTAGCGTCATCAAATGTAGACCTCTCTCTCTCTCTCTCTCTCTCTCTCACACACACACATCAATTCATCCCATGAAAAGACAGAGAAGATAAAGATATTTTTCATGTACAAGTTTGAGCATCTTAGAAACAGATCTGAATCACAATGCAAGTTTAGCTATATATATTGTATTTAAACATTCAAAATGATTGTTTCATAAATGTTGCAAATTATAAGGTTGCATTGGCTTAATAAAAACATTTTAATATATGCGTTTGAGTTAACATAGAATGGACACATATACTGCATATTTGAAACAGAAAAAAGAAATGTATACGTGTTACAGGTAGAGATCAACTGCAATCAAATTATGCAAGTGGCGGCCATCAAAATTCATACAAGGGTAAGCCCATGTCTATTTTTGAAAGGGAATGAATGTGTTGAGGTTAGTCAAGAACAACAGCGAAGGCAACATGTATTATTTGAAAAAGACCAATGCTTATCTGAATGCATATGAAGGTTTTAATTCAATAACAAAACTAACACAAATAAACATTAAACAGCTGATAGTTAGATCAGCATTTGAAAAGACGAAACCAAAGTACTACCAAGATTCAAAATGCCCCGTTCAGGCTAATTTAGTGTAGTTTTTGTTTTTAATATCCAAGAAAATACGTACGTAACAATATGTCTTGAAAGCAAAAGTTGCACAGTGCAGTATCAAAACAGGTCCGTAGAACGGCGTGGTTTATCTGGACCCCGCCTCACCTACCCCTAAACCAATCGCCTGCTGCTATGCTCAGTTCCCCGGACTAATCGACCTATCACAGCGCTGCTCTCAGCAAACCTCGTCCTTCAACTTCCTCGCGGGAAGCAATCAGGAAACTGTAACGGACCCTTTGCGACTGTGGTAAATTAAGCGTTTTAGGTGATACATAATTGATTTAAAATGTATCTTTATGCTCTTATAATATGCGGGTTGGCTGTGATATCAGACAGGTTGAATGAAGCAATGTGTGCGAACTGTAACCCGAGTAATGCTATGCTGTGAAGCTACGGTGTATTAGCAACCTTTCGATTGTAGTAACGCGCAGCTGCTTTTGACAACCTAGCAATCAATCAGCTGTCACGTTTACCTTACAGACACGGAACCGGGCGAAGATGAGGCTATCTCGAGCCGAACATAAAGACATAGTCAAATGCACTGAACATCTGAAACCTACACGTCAGTGTATGAAGATACTAAAGGAGAGATTTCCGAAGTAAGTAAGAAATAAAAGTACGTTTTCACTGCAGTTAGCCAGTGCCGATGAATTCCCACGTGATTGTCGCTGAGCGCGAGCAAAAGAGATGGAGTGCAATTCATGACCATGCAGCTGTGTTGTATTTTAGAGGATGCTACATTAGGCTAGAAATGTTTTTGTGCAGTTTGCACTCAAGGATGATTTCATTGAAATAAAAACAAATTGGGTGTGTTTGTTTATATATGTATGGAAAATATAGTGGTAGTATTCTTAATACAAATGATTGTAATATTAATATTGCTTTGTCAACAATTTCACAATATTTTGTACAATATTTAATGCAAGTCATACTTTAGTATTTTTAATTTAGCTGAACTTAGTTTATTTCCTTTGTCCCACCTAATCATATTTTTTTCTTATATAAAATGGGTTTCATAGTTATACTTTTTTTGTATTTTTTTTTGCATTTCATCACATTGTTCATCATGTCGTTGTCCACTCCTCCGCCCAGCAGATGCTGCACATTCAGAAATCGAAGTGCAGGGTTAATGGCTGTGTTTGTGCTTCTCCTTGACACTGAGGGCCCTCTCCTTATTGAATGGAACACGTGTAGTCCCTCAAGGCCACCGGGACACCACAGCTGATCCTGCTGAGGTCACTTGCAAAGTCGCATGCATTCTGGGCTTCCTATTTCCATTGTGCCTTAATCACCATTTTACAAGTAGCGATCAGGTCCCCGAAGGGGGAATGCAGGCTACATCAGGTCTTGCCTTTGTTCTCACTGTCAGCGTTTTGCAAAAAATGTTGTTATGCGTGCAAAGTGCATTCAATATGCGGGACGTGCAGCAGCCGGTTTGCAAAGAATCCGCATAATCGGTGCAATAACTTTTCCCCTTAGTGTTTCAGTTTTCAATACAAACTTCCTATGGCCGATGCCAGGCCTTTCCCTGAAGCTTTTCCAGTAGATGGCCGCTGTTGATCGGGGCAATAATGAAAGGAAAACATTTAGAATAGATTCATTCCAATAATCCTGCACCATCAGAATCTCCGGGGGGTGCTGGCCGTGTTGTTTAGTTTCGCCGGTTATTGTTGTTATTTCGTTCACCATAAATGATCTTTGGGAGCCCCCTGCTCTTTTCAAAATCCCCCGGCCTCGTCACCGGGGCCTGACAGACAGGAACAGCAGCAGTGTTTTCACAGCCTGCAAAATTATTCTGGTTGTCCAATCAGCTGAGCCGGGCTATGGAGGGTTTGTGATTGGACTGGCAGGAAATCAGGCTCTTAAGACATAACATATCGACTAGGCCATCCATCATCTCTTAGCATGCACCCAGGCACGGCAGTCAACCAGCCCCCCCAGCCCCTTCCCCCCTCCTCCCGTCCACCCACCCCCTTGTCCACGAGGACTGCGTGGGAGCTCTGCCCGACGCTGTGTAAATATTGGCCCTGCCGGAGCTGGTGATTTTTGGGGAGGAAGGGGGGAGTCGGTGAGAGAGCTGGCTGTGGCGGTGAGTGGACTAACAGCCAAACCTAAACAAAATATGGGGCAAAATAAAGATGGCTATTGGATTTTCTCTGGGAAATTGCAGATGGAAATGCAGGAAAGCCTTATCTCTGGATATGAAATATCATTAACCTCCAAACTGTGCTGTTTTCTCGTGACGCTAGACGTGTTTGGCCGTGTGCCGTCTGCTAGCGGTGGAGTAAAGCTGTACTGGTGTCAGGAAGAATTGACCGTGTATCATGCGGTGGAGGGGACAAACTATCGGTTTGTCACGGTGCTGCTTTTGATATGCCTTTCTTAAGCGTAATCACAGCCATTGTAATCATTGCTTTATGCGAATGGGACACTCAAGACGCTTTGAACCAAATGATGGTGAGATGTCCTTTCAAGCTAATTTTCACAGAAGGTCTGTCAGTCTCTCCGCCATGCCCGCACGTGTGAATAGTGGGAGGAGAGTGGGAGAGGATGGCATAGATAAAGGAAGAAAGAGCGAGGGTGTGCAATGTGCAGCCCCTCATCTGTAACGCCTGCATAACACAGATGTTGGGAGTCATCTGTCAGCCAGGCCTCTCCTGCAGCGCCCAAGCTGCTCAGAGGGGAAAAGAATTGGACACGGGGCTGTCACTTTTTACCCCCGTTTACAATGGAAGGGCATGCAAATATCAACCCCCTCCCACCCAACCGTCGCCTCCCCTTTCCCCTCTCCCCACCAATCCTACCCCTTCTCTCCCTCGTCGTCTCCCCAGCAGCCGTATCCCGACCAGCACCCGGGCTGGCTCGGCTCGGAGCTACAATGAGGAGCAGGCAGGCAGCACGAGTGTGTGTGTGTGTGTGTGTGGGGGGGTCTCATTGCAGGCTGGTTGTGGGTGGGGGCAGGGGGGTGTGATTTTCTGACATCACTCCCGTCAGGCCATTCTCCAGCCGTGTATTAGAATTGGAAATGACGGTCTGCTCTCTGAGGCCTTGCCTGGATTCCCTCTGGTCCGAGACTGCTGGGTCGGGGGTGGGTGATGGGGGTGGGTCGGAGAACCGAGTCTCTCTCTCTGTCTCTCTCTCCCTCCCCGCTCTTTGTCCCCAGAGAGCGTCTGCGCGTTAGTGGGGGAGAGAGAGTGGGAGGGGTTGTGAAACTCCTCTGGCATCCCCCTGGTGCTATATTATGAATGAATTTGGACGTAATGATTATTCCCCTCCTTAAAGCGCCATTCAGCTCCCTCCTCATTTGGCCCTTTGAACATCAGGGGTGGGGTGTGCGTGTTGGCCTGTAGAATAGGGCAGATGCCTCCTTTTTTGGACGCGTTGAGATGCTTAATAGGGCGAGTGTGACGTTACACCCTCCTTAAAAAAAATATTTTCTCTCTTTGTGTCAGATGTACCCACGGTGGTTCTTGGCACGGAGACCCTCCAAACGTTTTTAAACTCGGGCCCTAATGTGCCGTTTTCATCAGAAGTGGGGCGGGCTGCAATATGGTGCCGTGGTCTGCTCTGGGAATATGAATGTTAATTAAGCATGCGTTCAGCCTTTTGAAATTCTAAAGAAGTGTCAGAATAATGGATGTTGAGCAAATGTCAAGCATTTGTTAATTTCTGTTATTCAGGGTCTATCTAGCATGATCCGGGAAGTAAAAAGCAGAGGCCATGATTGTTGCGTGTGCCATTGATATGGTGATTTCTTGGCTGCAGATACTTTGGGTTTTGATGGTAATATTCCCGCTTGGGTAAAAGCTTAGGGATGTGCTCATTGATTATTTATTGTTGCCGTGGTGTTTAACTCTGTTGTGATGCTTGGTTTAACCTAAGGATTTGCCAAATGCCCTTTTGTATTACCCTACTGTAACCTGATAGAATATTTTACTTTTTTATGATCCCATACATTTTATCGAATTGCCATCTTATAAAATGTGTCTACCTACACATTTTTGTGATTAAGTTGTACATGGCTGTGTTCTTAATTTGATTGACATTGGATTTTACACAATGCGGTTGATATTTTTTGTAAAAAAAAAAAATTATATACTGTATATATGCTACTTGAATTACTTGGAGAATGATTTGAAGATTCTGGACTAGGCAAAATAACAACCCACAGGCAGATCCTGTCCAGATACTTTGTTGGCATCATCATAAGCCTCTGGCATTTGGTTGTGTACAGACGTCTCTGTACACAACCAAACTCATACTGGCATAATGGGGCTTCCTGGTAGCACCTTTTGGAAGCTGAGAAACCCAACAGATATTTGCAGGCTTTGGTGTGGTCAGATGGCACCGTGGAAGGATCAAGGGGTAGCATGCGTGCGTGGTTGAGGCTAAAAGAGAGAGACACACCAAAGAGGCGGCAGGAGAGGGAGCGTGCTGAGTGTACAACTTCATGCCAGGCTAAAGAGCTCATGAATAATAGATGTGATCAATTACTTGATTAGGAAGAACTGAAAATGACCTAATATCTCGGTGGAAGTAGTCCAGGCTACAGTAGGAAGAATTGAATAGCCCTGCTTGGCTCATTGGGCAAAAAAAAAACAACCTTGCGCAAAGCTCAAAGCGGGCCGCTGCTCAAGTACTATGCGGCTTAAAGTGATTAGAAAGACGCTGCATAATATTCAAACCTGCGTAGCCATGCAGTTTAACGCATTGCTGCTTGTTGACCGGCTTTCTGTTTTGCATTGATAACAGTTAAATCTAAAGCAGTACATATAAGCACTCTGCTGTGTCACAGCGCTGTCCCTACCAATACATAATCCATATTCATTCCCAGTCAACCTGTATTTCGCCACGGGTGTCGTGTCCTTGGCTTCTCTTCTCCTTTGTGGGATCGATGGCAGAAGCAAAATGAAACTAATTGCTCTGAGTAGCATCCCTATCCCCGGCCATGTTGCAGCAAACAGGAAGTGGGTCGCACTCACCCCGACATGGTGGCTCCCCGTGTGACTGCAAATCACATAGACTTGATTTTCAGTTTTTGCACGAGGTTTCCACAGCGCCGCCGCCGCCACGGATGAGGTTTCCACCACAGCGATGGACGACCGCAACAAGGCGTCAGCAGCAATCATAATTAAGACGGTGACTGTGTTACGCAATGCCCCCGGGTTGGTGCAGTTAGCCAGGCGGTGGGCACGTCTTAGAGCATGGAGGTTTCGAGTAAGGAGGAGGGAAAAGGACTGCCGTGGCCAGGGGTCTGTCCCCCGTTTGGACGGTCAGTGGTGGGATCCATCCCCACCCATGTGTCCGTACACTTCTCTACCGGGATGATCTCTGGGTGTCTCGGATGGCAGCCATGAGACCCTGTGTCCCCTATGTTGGGTTAAGGGAGTAGAGATATAGATTGATATTATAATTGGTAGTCATCTTATTAATATTTTTTGCTGTGATATTTTGTATTATGTTGATAACCACATGGGATTAGGCTCATTTTGATTCTTTGTGGTGATTTTTTTTCTTCTTGGACTAAGAACAACAGACCCAGTCATCAATAACATAACATCTTGATGTTACTAATAGCCTACCTACGCTGTTATCTCTAGATCTACAAGACAGCAGTTGTTCCTAAGGAAAAACAAAGCCACACCGCTTGCGCAGTGTTGCGTGTGTTCACATTGTGCAAGTATTTGCTCCAAGCTGCATGACTCATCTCTGTTTGTTTCTATATCTTATCCAAAATGTATTACATTTATACATTAAGGCCTTGACATTTCGTTTCTCCATTTTTTTTGTTCTTGCGTCTGCGGCATTTGTCGCAGCGGTGCTAATGGTGGATTTAGCTGGGAAACAGATGTTATCGTTTTGCCTATCAGCATGTCTAATTAAAGTAATTTGCATATGCATGTGCACATATCCAACATACATCAAACTTTCTTCATATCAAATATTAATAGGATTTGGATACTATAACCTTAACAGAAATACATTGCTTTTCTTTTCAGTGTTGACTTTTCCGTAGCTCTGCTATGGCCTTTTGCTGTAGGGTGGGACTTATGCTTTATGTTATATTCAATGTCTTCCAGCTCACAATTGTTTGTTATTCAGCAGTGACAAACATCATTTGCATTAAATGAAGACAAGCTGAACGAAGTATCAAAAGTGCCAATCACGGCCACAGAAATGCCTTGATTTGGAGGGATTGTGCCATTTCTCCCTCATCTTCTGAAAGTATCCCTCCATTAGAAAGACAGAAATCTGCGATGCCTCAATTAGCTCGCTGCATGCCCCGAAGTGTTGCGCTACGCACCATTCTCTGCATGCAGATCCACCAAATGCTAAGTACTTCCACAGCATATGCCACCAATGCCATTAGCCAGGTGGCTTTCATTACCTAAATTACTGCTATCGTTTATAATAAATTATTTGTAAATAGGAAGATTCTGAATATAATTGATGGCCTGAAGACCCCCCCGATCCTGGTAATTAGCATACATATAAATTACAACTGGCCTTTTCTCCCCTATGACTAAGCTTAAGACACATGGTGAAGAACACGGGCCTGATGGACGACTTTGCATCCTTCAGTGATTGAAGGAGTTTTGTGGCGCATTCAAAAAGTTTGTCCTTTGTTGTCTATGTTGTACTTTGACACATGGATATTGTGGGACCTAGTGAATACCTAATGCTCTGTATTTGTGGGTGAGGTAATCGTAATCAAACTGAATGATTTGTGAGGTCATTCATTTGTCTCCTAACCTTCTGTTAAGTCCTTCGTGTTGGATTTTTTTTTCCAGCGGTAAAGCCTTCATTTTTTATCTCTTATTGATATTGATGAATATTGTGATGTCCATGTGCAGTCATTAAGGGTCATCGTTCTCATTCTATTTTAGTATTAGTATTTAGTAAAATATTCAAAATGTGATGTATTAAATCACATATTTGATCATTAATGCGTTCACTCATTTATTAAACTTTTTTTTGGCAGATATTTTAAATGCAATGCCAGTGCTGGCACTCTCTCATTTAGTATCTGAGTTCAAGCTCCATTGGCCCACATGTCATGTGATCTAGGCCTGGTTATTGCTGTCATGTCTATAAATGCACATAAAAGCCCATATACAATTAAAGATCATTCTTATTGAATTTCATTGTTCAATATTAATTTGTACAACACTAATCTTGACTACAGAAGCTTATATTTGACCTTGATTTTGGGGTACACATCACAATTTGAGATCAATACTGAATATTTAAGTCAAATAGGAAGGTTTATTTTTTAAATCTTAAAGATTTGGAGAGAAGAACCATCGACAGTTTCCCCCCTTATGATCCCCCTTATATGATCTTATAGTAGCTTCTACAAGGGAAACTATGCCTCTTTTGAGCCCCTTCATTATGACAAACCAAGCAGGTGGATACATTATACAGACAAATCTAATAGTCTTCTGCATGCAAAACCATCACATCTGGATGGTGAG
Organism: Enchelyopus cimbrius; assembly: GCA_027122795.1. Lineage (NCBI taxonomy): Eukaryota > Metazoa > Chordata > Actinopteri > Gadiformes > Gaidropsaridae > Enchelyopus > Enchelyopus cimbrius. The sequence goes on from JAOPJJ010000114.1 coordinate 8,920,293, forward strand.
ATTGGTACCGGGGCGCCATATATTAGCATGAATAGAGCTTACAGCACCCTAGAGAGACTAGGTTGAATATACATTCATGTACAAAATGCAATAACTTACAATGAATACATTTTAAACTTCAAAAATAGGGCGTTAAATATATAGCCAGTGTAACAAATTTGGACTGCCCGTAAAAAATTGTGTTTTTTTATCCTGTGCTGTTTCTATATTCATATCTCATCTTGAATTATTCTTGCCGTAATTGCTTAGTTTTTATTTTTCTGTTTACGTATATTCCGACTGAGGGGTGGACCGGAATACAAAAGGGCCAAAATGTATTTTTTCATGAAACGGATATGTTTTCCCAGATATTAAGGGCAGTTTATGTCCCTTTAAACTTAACAGAGTAAAGATTTAGCAATTAGGCAGTAATCACGCTCGTTATAGAAAGTAATCCATTTAAGACCTAACAGATGTCTGTTCCAACTGGGGGATGGTTGTGGGCCCATTCCAACAATAATGCTATAATGTTGTTGAAATACTCAGGTGCAAGGTTGAAGTGGGCAAGAAGAAGAAGAAAACGTTTTTTTTTCTCCCTTTAAGTGTCCACATGTTGACAGTTGACCATTTAATGGGCCACTTAATTGCTGTGGCCCCTTAGTCCCTACATATCATGGTAAATTAATGTTGAGGCGAGCAGTCCTTTTTTCCCTTCTCTTCTGCCTTCAGTGTTTGTTTTCTTTTCTTTCCCCCCTGATTCCTCCCCTATGCTCTGTCACAGAGGAGGATCCCAGCCCTCCAAAATGGAGCCAGAAACTTAAATGGTAGAGCGTTAAGTCGCTCCTGGCCATAGCAGTAAAACTGTTTACAACCCACATCTGGAGAAGCTAGCACAAGGGCTTTGGATGGGTTTTAGTTTTGTAAAATGCTGAACAATTGCAGTGGTTAAAGTGCTTTTTATTAAGACTTGTCCTAAGACTAGGATTATGAACAGAAATCGATGCACGAGATTCCTCTGGCTTCTTTGTTTACATGCCACACGGTCATTTCACGGTGCACTGTGATTTATGTGGAGGGCCTTCACACTCAATGTTTCAATGCCGATAGGAAGCCCTGACTCCTAGTCTGTATTTACATACAGTTCTCAGGTGACTTGTAAAGAAACGTCCATTAAATTTAACAATCAAATGTACTGAGGACAGTATATGGAGACACAATGCCCCTGGGGAAAAGCTCTTCCTGTATTTGCGAGTGGGTTCACGTGTGAACCAGGGTTTGTGTGTGCATCTCCCGGCATCACTTTTTTTTCATGTTGATTGGTAGGCTGGCGATATGCATCGTCCAATTAGTGCAGAATGTATCATTGCTCTAAATATTGTCAATTCAAAGGATGGTGGGGGGCTCATAGTGGGACAGTGAATTCCCGTTGAAACTGCCTGTTCTCCGGGATTGCCTCCCTCTGCCTGGGGTTTGACATTGACTGGAGCTGGAGATGAATGTAGCTTATGGCATCCCTAGGAATTGACCGGCTCCTGGGAATGGCCGCTTCCTGCAGGGGAAGTTTTATTTTCAAAGCGGCCCCGTCAGTTGCAGTGGGCGGGCACCTGAATACCGGAATACCCTGTATGCAAGTGTTGACAGGCAGGCACACCCCTTCTACACCATCTCCTCCGATCTACTCCCATCCTGCACCGCATACACACACACACACACACACACACACATGCAGATACATACGCAGATACACGCACACATGTAGGTACACATACACACACATGCACAGACACACACACACACGCACACACACACCTGCACGCTGAGCACATGCTCAGATACACACAAAGCAAGTGGCATCCTTCAACTAGGCACAGTGTTGGCTAATGCTAATGGGGTTTTTCGTGTACCCCCATAAATTATCGCCAAAGATTGGCACTGCTTTTCTGCCATGTTGTCCTTCTTAATCTTTATCGCATGCGTTGCCTCAATTGCAATACACTGCATTTCATTGACCGACACTTGCCTGCGCACAGAGGTGTAAGAATACTCAGTGTGGATGGGAGGAAGCTGCGAAACAAAAAAAGATAAACATCACAATAAAAAGCTAGCTTGTCTTGTTCTTATTCCATCCATCTCTTGTACCATACACCAACTCCCCCACCCATATCTTTCTCCTCCTGCTCCTCCCCCCTCCCCCCTGTACCATCACTGCTGGAATCCTTTGTCCAAGGTGTTCATCTGGAACAACTTTGCCACACTTGTTTTCATGTTCCTTTAGATTACAGGGCAGCCGGCCCCGACTTTGAAGCACCACTCCCCCACCGCTCTCCTCCTTTCTCTCCCCCTCCCTTTGTCTCTGTGCAATTCACTCTGGTAATTAACTTTGTCCTTCTTTTATTTGTTCCAGTCACTCGCAGTCCACTCTTCTGAGCATCTTCTCCCTGGAGTACCAGGTTAGAAGTTTTCTTCCTTTGTGAGCTCTGACAGGTGCCTAATTGAATGATGAATGTCCCTTTATTTCTTTGTAATTGAACTGCCAGCTTTCTGATTGGTTTGGTGGATGCCCAACCCCTAACCCCCCCCTCCCTCTCCCCATGCTTACCTTGTACCCCTCCTCGCTCTCATCCTCCACACGCACACCCATACAAAAGCACGTACACATACGCACGCATGCACACACTTACACACACCAAACACATACACGTGCATACACACGCGCGTCTGCACACACACACACACACGTGCACGTACGTGGCAGGCCTGAGTCTCGGTGGACGCCTGCCAAGTCTCCCCTTCCATCTGTCTAATAACATCTAGCCCTGCTTATTGGGTGGACCTGTAATAAATTATGCTAAACCATTATTATTCTGACAATAATAATTTCCCCGCGTAGTGCGGCTGCGTGTGCTAAATGTTTGCTGACTCCACTGTCACTGCCGCTCTGCGCGGCTGACAGGGGACGATGATAAATGGCTGCCGCCGCAAGTGGCAGAAGGCAGCACAGGCAGAAAATGGAGTCATTTATCATCCCCCTGACAGGTGTCACTCACGCCGCCCGTCTCCCCGGAATTACATTCAGGGTTTTTTTTCATCTTGTGTGCGGTAGCTTTTAAATAAGTCCTTTTTTAACCAATGCTCTTCCTCTGCTGTCCCCCACCCCCCACCACCCACCCCTTTTCGGTTTGGATGGCAATTGAATTGCATGGAAATATGTTGTAAGTGTTGTGGGATGTGGAATGGGGGTCATTGTTTGATCGAATAGAGGGGAAATGAATACAAGGCTTTGAGGAGGGGGATGTAGTGTTGGGGCAGGCGGGGGGGCGGCGAACAAGGTTGCCTTGACTCACTTTGACCCCCGGGCAAACTTATAGAAATTAAATTACTTTGACCCGGGCCCTTTCTTGTACCTGTTCGTACGCAATGGGTGTTGGGTGGCTGAGTGTTTTCACTGATGTACTGTACGTGTGGTGGAAAAACAACATCAAATATATACACAGAACAGAAGTGTTTTATAATAAATACTTTGTGAGTTTTTTCATGTTGCATTGGTGTAATTGCGATGATTATTATTTATGAAATCACATGTAATGAATATGGAGCGACGATAATACCATTTAAAAATGAATCCTTGTTTGACATCAGAAGAGGACCAAGAAGACCATCTCCCGACACCATGTGCCAGATGTCATGGAGAGACACTACCAACGGTACGAATCTCCACATGCGTTACTCTCTTGATCTGCAATGTGCCGCCACACAGTTCTCACTCGCTCCACACGGCCTATTCTCCCCTTCCCATCCTCCTCCTCCTCCTCCTCCCCTGTTTGGAGGAGAAAGAGGAGGCACAGCGGTCCCCCGTGAGAGATATCATCTCCTCCAGTATCCAGTCTGAGATCTCCAGCAGGCACCTGCTCAGTGTCTCGGCCTGCTGGAGGTCTGCTGGAGGTCTGCTGTTTCCCTCGTCCAAATCAACTCAAACGAGATAATTTAGCAAATCAACAGTAGTTGGATTTATTTCCCTTACACAGGCTTATCATGGACTCATTATCTGTAATTCAATATGAAACAACCCAAAATATGAAAAAAATCAAAGCAGACCGCCAGCAGACCGAAGCTCCTTTGCATATCGCAATTAGCCTTTCACTATCTTATTAAGCCTGTTGTTCGGTGAAAACAAGGCTGGGGTAATGCACCTCTAATCCACTTACCACAACAAACCTCCGCGAGGATCTGGCGGAGATCTTAGGGAGGGGGGGGGGTGTAGCTGGCGAGGGAAAGAGGGCTTCTTTTGGCGGCGACGGGTTAACAAACAATCATATGCCTTGTGTGGCTCGGAGGAAATCCGAGACCCTGTAAGCAGTGCCGTTTAAACCGCACCGTGCCTGCCATATGCCACCCAGGGACCCCAGTCACCGGGGACCCGGACATGTCTCGGCTGGCCTGATCCCTGTCCCCCCCCCCCTCTCCCGCCTTCCCCCCTTGCCCCCTCCCGTCTGCCTTTTGTCGGCCATTTTCCGCCCCTTTTTGTGTGTTGTGTTTTTGTTTTCACTGCTGCTCTTGTTCTTTGTTGTGATGAAGGTATCTGAGCGCCGCCAAGGCCCGCCCCGGTGCCCCTGTTCTCCTGGAGCTGGCCAATGAGGTAATGGCTGGGTTTCTCCGGCCTCTGTCTCTCCTTTGTTCACTGTGGTATCCTTTTGAAGTCCTTTGAACTCTTCTGCTTATTTTTCTTGAGACTGACAAATGGAACTCCGTTTATATATATATATATATATATATATATATGTTACAATTGTAAACGCGTCTATTGAAAAAATGCACTGGAGGGTTATTCTGGCACACTTGTCTGTTAGTGATTAGGAAAATTGGTCAAATAGTTTGCACTATTATCAATTATTGAATGTAATTAGCCTTTGCCATCTTTTAAGCAGATGTTTAAATTCTTTTGGTGTTTTATGCAATTTGCCAAATTGGCGTTCAGTTACGGCAAACTGCGGACAGGTGATGCCAGGGTCAGTGGTCAAGTCTTTGCCTCAGCCTCAGAGTCTTTCAGCTCGTCTTTATAAACATTCCCTATAGAGTTGCACTTCATAAAATAGATGCAATACCCCCCCCCCCAAAAAAAAAAGGTTAAAAAGGTTTAGTCAAGAAAAGGATACTGGGTAATTGAGGCTATTGCAATTGGCTGTCCAACGAGGGCTCATGATGCTCAGCCTTCAGTTTAATAAAGTTGTCATTTTCTGTTCAATCTGCTTTCATATTCCCTATCAATAACTATAGAAAAAAAGTGTATTTTTTTCTGGCAGTTGAATGTAATTGTCAGTTAAACAGCGCCTAGTATAGGTTAGCGCTTGTGGTACCAGTTAGCATTGGGAGCAAATAAAACTGTACCTTCTAATTATTTTTCTGCAGGCATTGTGAATCTTGGTCACACGCTAACCTTGCAGAGAGCCATGACTTGAGAATGGAGTTGGACTGATGATTAATATGAAAATTAGGAGGATGCGAGTACCTGAACTAATCAGGTGGTCCTTATTCAAGCAAGGCCACCGTTGATAATGTTGCCATTTCTCATGTGTCAGCTCTGATGTGGGTTTTTTTCCGGGGTTCCAGAGCTCCTGCTATCTTGAGGTGTAAAGAAACCCATATAAATGAATGTGCAAAGGATTGAATGGGCGGAAACTGTGAAGTTTTAGCAACATATGAAAATGGAGAGAAAGAATGGGATCACAGGAAAGGCAGAAAGCCACAGCCCTCAGATGGAATTCATGTTCTTTTGTTGACTTGGTGTGATATTGGGAAGGCTCCTTCATCTGCTTAATTGCAGTAGACATTTTCTTTTTCTCCTATCAATATTATGAAGATGTTAACAAATATGTCTGCTGCTATGACTTTATGTACACAGAAAGCCCTCTCCTGCTCTGCTGCTAGCAATATCAGCAAGAGGAAGGAGATGAAACACTCCCATCTCACTATCGCTGAGGGCAAATTCGCTTTTGGTTCCCAATTATGCTAACAAGACGGACACAAAAAGAATATCGCTTGCTGCGGGACCATTGTTTCAAAACGGAGGGGCCAAGACTAGCAGGAAATAGAGGGCTGTTTTAGTGACTTCTCCATCAAGAGGATGGGTGATTTTGTAACTGCTAGGAGTGTGACCAGTTTCAATTTCCTAACTTTAAGTTTTGGATGTGTGGATTGGTTTCTCTGTACATCTGTTCCCCAAGTATCTAGAGGTTGTGTGTTAAATCAGTTTGAGGTGGTATTCGGGACACGGAGGTTACTCAGCGAATCGTAGGCTTTACCGTTGCTAGCGTTTGACTACGAATGCATAATTTGTTCTAACACAGGCATCCGGCCTCCCCTCCACCACACACACACACAAGCACACACACACACACATACACCTATCAAGGTGTCTCCTAGTTCCACCCATCGCCTTCCTATTAAGGCTTGCACTTTACCCAGAATGCATCTGGTGTCTTCTCTAGGTTCCTGGAGTTTCGAGTCTTGGAAGTAGAATGATTAAAGCCCTCGCCAGTGCTTATTGTTATCTGCCTTTTTATTTTAAACAGGACTACCATTTTCCACGTCGTATTTAGAGAGCAGAAGGCCTTTTTAAAGGGGTGTGCTGGCAGTGTAACACGCCAATCCTTTTCTTCTTCTTATGGGAAAGCTTAGCGCACAGCGAGAAGCGCGCGGGAAAAAAAAGCGAAACAATCTTCACAAGGCCTGAGTGAAGTTGGGTCAAGGTTTGTGAAACTGGATAAGATCGTTCAGAGCCATTAGAGGCCCTATTATCTACGTGACATCAGCCCGAGGCCCCCCTCACTGTTATTTCACTGGCGTAATTCTCCCTGCTCCTCTTGAAATATGTTAACACTTCACACTGGACATAGGGGGAATTCATTCCGAAAGGCTCCTCAATGGAGCAATTCTCTCCAGACAATAGCCATTCGCACATACTGCCTCCATTGTGAAATAGCCCTAACCCTAGCGTGATACACTAGGATTGGCTGTCATTAGGCCTCATTCTCCCTCTCTCTGTCTTTCTTCCTTGCTTTCCTTATACATTTTTCTCCCATTTCTCCCCAGGTTGATCTCTCCCCTGCTCTGATGGCTCGCATCATACTGGACCGGTACCTCCAGGACCTGGAGGGTACAGCGCGTGAGTAGCAAACATCTCCCACGTCCATCTCGTTTCTACCCATTCCCTCCACCCGTCTTGATTGGACCACTACTCTCCTCCCTTTTCTCCTTCTCTCCTTTTGCCTCCAGTCTTTAATTTTCGTTCCATCACCGCCTTTGGGCGCTGTTTTTTCAGCCTGTTCTGGGTCTAATGAGAGACAGACCACTGCTAGAGGAGTGTGGTAGTGGCCACCTATAGGGCCTGTGACTGGCAATTAAGCATTGGGGAGGACCACCCACCTCTCCGCTGCAGTTGGGATCAATGCAGGCTCACTTCATCAGTGTTATTTATAACCAACACCCAGCCTGAATCCCCCCCCCCCCAACTCGGTCTCCTTCACCCGCGATGCATCCATCTCCCCCAACACTCCACGCACACAGACACAGACACGCACACACATTTTCGCTTGCCAAGTTCAAAAATGTAGTTTTGAGTCTAGTCGACAAAAACAAATAGTTTTTTTCCCGGAAATGTTGATGTTGAGGGAACGAACAATTGCAATCAAATTGTATTCTTTTTTCCCCCCCACTGCTCATTATTTTTCAACTTCTCACTTCTCGACCACTATTCAGCCTATGTGACATACGGCGTCCCATCACTCAACGTCCCTTTAAATGTTTTATAATTCCATCCGGTGGATTTTAAGCATTTGCTAGGCCTTTGCTCAGAGAGTCGAATGCATGGAGTCAGGCAGACGTGGCCATGGTTTAATCAAGAGATTTTAAATTGGGTGTGTTTTTATTCTCTACCTTGCCACAGCACAGCCATTTGTCAAAGTCAGAGATGTGATTGCTTTGGACCTGCAGTTATCCACCGCCTGTCAAAATACACGTCTGAGTGGCTTGTACAACAGAACATCCATCCAGGAGAAGCTGTCTCAGGCTGCTCCCATCTCTATATACAGTGAATACAGAGATACTACAATTGTGTTTTATTGTTTTATTGTATATTTTACCATATTTGACAGTGAGCACCAGGAGCATTTTAAAATAGGTTTGGGGATTTCTTTGGCAGTTGACACGTAGCGTGGCCACAGTTGACGCCTCGGCGCGAGGTTCGCTTCGTGTACCAATATAACCTTTACAATAATTACGTCGAATGTGTTTTTATAGCATTATTATATTTTTTTTATCATCAATTTTCTTCCATTCATTTTCCGAGATCAACGTTACACCATTAACCTTAATTAGGTTTACAAATGCAGTCTAATAATAACGGCACTATGCAGTGCTGTTTAATTGCAGCCCGCAAGCGAGAGGGTCACTTCTCCTGTCAGGCCGAGACAAAGCTTTCCTGCCTTTCCCTCCCAGCGGTGACCCGCGTGCCCTTTGGCAATGAACCACTGCCCACGCAGCCTCCACGGTCAAATCAGCCCGTCTCCCCATGTGTATATTAGACTTCTGTAATGTGTTTCCATTATGAAACAATGCCAGGATAATTGTCTTTGCTGGCAATTAGCTAACAGGTTGCTCCGATGCTATTGGCAGGCGTATCCATCTTGCCGCCCCCCCCGGCCCCCTCCAGACCCTGTGTTGGTGTGTGTGAGCGGCGTGTGTATGTGTGTGCGTGTGTGTCTTTGTGTCCGGAGGGAGGGCGGGCGATCGGCGCACTGTGAGGATCAATAGCCTCCTATATAAGGGACATTACCCCCCGACCGGGTTTAGGTGCTTGCCTCCGCCCGGCACCGTCTCTTTTTTACTCCCCGTCTTTTTCCCTTTGCATTTAAGAGACACTGGAAGGGGGCCTTTGGGAGCGCTGGATATATGTACAATCACTAGCGAAGGATCAATACGCAGTTTTAAATTGTTTTCTGTCTTTTTCCCCTTGTTTTGCTTTTGCTGGCTAGTTGGTGTTTTATCCGCCCTCCTCCTCCTCCTCCTCCCACCCCATTCCCCAACACACAAGCCCTCACACACACACACACACACACACACACACACACACATTACGCCTGCCCCTCTCCACCAACACATCTCCCCCCGCCCACCGCTTCCCTCCCCCCTAAAGTATTGGAGAGCGCATCACTCACGCGGCCTGGAAGGCTATCTGGTGGCGTGTATAAATAAATCAATACATTCAAAGCAGTTTTATTACGTATTCAATAGGATATCAACATCCATAATGTTCCGGGGCTCGTGAAAAGATGTCGGCCGGCTGAAGGGGATGACAGTGGTGAACGGCACCAGAGATTCCGAAGAAACAAAAGCTTTTCGGACGTATGCTACCTTGGGCAGTAGGCAGATACATAATTGGTTACCATTTATCGTTTTGTTAAAGGTTGTATCAGCGATTCTGCCATTGGTTTACTAATTCTATTTAATACTATATTTTTATTCCATTGTTTCGGCCTAGAATCGCTGATACAACCTCTTACATGTGTATAAGGTGAATGAATGTTTAGCTCGGCGTTGAATTTAGTGACTTCCTATATCCAATGTCAAACCCTATGTGATGTTTCACAGTGGATTCTGGTGTAAATGACCGTTAGCTTACAGTGGAACGTGGTGAATGTACTGTAGGTGTGAGCGGGGGCTCGCCATTAGCGTTAGCCTAATGGCGAGCTTTAACAGTTGAATCAGGTGAGCACGTGTGTAACCAAGTGTTGTTGTTCTTCGAATCCGCCGATGAGTCGTGAGCCGGAGTTGCGTTAGGGGCTAAGTGAAGGCAGCTGGGAGCGAGTGTGCAGTCATGTCGTCTCATCTATGTGCCACGCACCTGAACCGGCACGTCCGTCCTAAATTGGTTCTCTGGAAATAGACCCGTTTGTTGCATGTCAAACACAGGTGTAGCTTTTATCATGAATTATCGCTCCGTTCCAATTAGCTAAGAAATTAGCTGACCCCATTTAGTCGTTTCAGTCAGGCAAGGAATTCAACCAACATTGTATATGTCCCTCCCTGTATGCTTTGCTGTTCTTCACTTCAGGTAACCACTTTGTCATTTAGGTTCTATCTGAAAGGGGTTAGCAGTGAATTTGGATTACGGAGAAGCTAGTAGTTCTTGCAGGCCTTCAGGTATGTTGCAGATATTTGGGTGGTCCGGAGGTCAAACATTCTGAGCTTGGTATACTATCTTGGTGTGGGTTGGCTGAGGGAGAACTGCTATTCTCAGTCTCTATTTTTGCCCCGTGGTCTCTTCTTCTATGGTGACACCAGTTCATGTGCCTTTCGATTTAGACTTTTTTTTTTTTTTTCAGAAGAGGCAATTTTGCTAGCTATTTGACCTTTTTCCATTTTCCCAAGGCCCAGCTCAGGATTAGATTGCTTCTCTCTGTTTTGTAACTATGCAATTCGACCGGCCCTTTAAGATTTATTGTCACATTCCTTTACAGCAGCCATGTAGGCAGGGGTTATAAACGGCCTGCGTTTGATGTCAATTATTTGCGAATCGCGGTGTCTACATTGATTCCCCGACACTATCCACAGTCCTCTCAATGTTTTTTCAGATCCACTGGCACCTTCGCTTTGCCGCAGTGATAGTCCAATACCTTGCTTTTCCTTTTTTATTTTGTTTATATTTTTAACAGACCAAAATACCCCCCTCCCTCGTTCTACTTTATCATCTATTGTCATCAGGTTTCTCCTTCGCTCTCTCTGTCAATAGGGCAGACTGCTGGAGTGTATTTATTTCTTCAAATAATGAGCGCAAGGGCCCTTCATTAGCAAGAAGTGGGTGTGTGTGTGTGTGTGTGTATGTTCATGTGTGTCTGCGTGTGTGTGTGCGTGTGTCACCGTGCGTGCATGTTGCACTGGGGAAGTGCGCTGCGGCGTGGCACTTCACTTGACAAGTATACTAATTACTCCTTTTCAGGGGAAAAAGCTCCAGTCAGCCTTCGTTTCACTTTAATGGCCTGACCTGGGGAGCCTCTTTCTCTGCCGCAGCCTCCCCAGTGTTGCTTCAAACACAACACGTGCACACGTGCACACACGCATTCAAACGCACCCTTATGCGCGTACACAGACATGCGCACACACACACACATATATGCACACGCATGCCCACGACCCAGAGCTAGAGTCTCATTTCGCTGCTATCAGGGAGAATCAGGTGGAAGCGGATCAGTTCTGCCCCAGTAACCTCTACAGGGACTGGGCTCCTCCCGCACATGAGATACCACCACCACCACCTCCTCCTCTTCCTCCTCATATCCTCCACCCGCCACCCCCCCCCCCCCCCCCCCCCCCCCCCCCCCCCCCCAAACAACCCAACCCCAACCCCCAAACAAAAAACAAAAACAAACACCAACCCCCCACCACACCCACCACCACACCAC
>JAOPJJ010000114.1:8970580-8981396 GCA_027122795.1 Enchelyopus cimbrius
GGGTGAGTTGAGTTTCTCCTCGTCCTGCAAGCAGTGTCATCAGAAAGTTTCTCACCACGCAATCGCTGGAAACAGTTATACTAAAGAAAAGCGGAGGAAGGGAGGTGGAGAGGAAGGCTGAACGTTGAGCTATGCAGGCCTGGATACATGGATCCGGAAGTCATTTAGTCTTCCTGCAGTGGGAGACTACGAGCTGAAGAATATATTGCCCTGAACTCTGACTGACCCTCTCCCTCATTCTCTTTACAGATTTTTCCGTTCTAACTTGGTATCTCCCCCCCCACACACACACACACACACACACACACACAGACACACGTACTACCACTCTATACATCTGCCTCCCCCCCTCTCCGTGGCACCATGGTGTGAAGCCGTGTCATGACCCTTTGCGGTTTGCGTCCAGCTCCTTGCCCCCCCCCCCTCCCCCTTCCAGTACTTAGACCGGAGGAGGGGTGTCGGCGGGGCCAGGCGGACGCGAAGCTCTCTCCCCTTATCACGTCTGAGGCGCTGGTCCTCCTCACTCCTTCCTGCTCTGCTCGGCGGCCAGATAAAGCAGCGGTCCGGCGGAGGGCCGGGGGACCCGTCTCTCACCTACGTCACTCGCTGGCCCCTCCGTCGCACCGCAGCACAGGAAACGGGAGCCCTTCTGATTAGAGCCGGACCCGGCGGTGACCTCGCTCCCCGGGGCCGGCCGGAGGAAGGTCAGAGACGCGGACAGCGCATTTTGAATGCGTTTGAGTGTGTCTTTATGCTGTTGCTCCGGCGTTGGCACGTGTGCTATCTTTCTTTTAGGACTGTGTGATTCTGTTATTGTAGGTCAAGCTCTGTTTTCATTGTACAATAAACACGTTTTAAGAATGTTAAATATATTCATTCGAAAATGATGTTGGCTGTGGTCTTTTTCTTACTGAATGAAAATGTGTAATTAATACATTTTCTGTTGGCTAATTGTCAACAGAAAATGATTATGCCACAAATCAAACGGCGTCTTGCTGGTTAACTTTAAATTAACGTGCAACTTCACTTCATGTAGTAAAGTTGCACATTGATTTAAGGTGTGTGTGTATATATATTTATATATATATAAATATATGTATATGCACAGGCTAGTGGGCGTGGCTAACGTTCCTCCCTCACGCAGACTGGCTCTCTTATCAGTTGTCTCGAGTTTTTCATTGAAAGCCAATCACAGAGCGTTCCTTCTCATTAGCCCAATTAAATTCACCAGTTTCGCGCACCTCCTATATAAGGTGCACGCGTAGTGGGTGCTGTAGTGCAGCGGGGGACAAGGCAGTCTCTGAGGAAGTACATGGAGGTCCGTGTTTTCATGTAGAACAAACCAGACGACCGTGGCGGCCAACAACACGCTTCCTCAACGGGACCTTCACTGGGGAGTAGGCTACCATTTTATTTTATCACATTTTGGTTGAAAGGATTAGTCTTTGGGATTCAGTTTAGCCCTTTATTGACTTACTTTTAAAGCAGCACATGGTTTTAGTCATTTGGCTTTGGTTACCTTGCTTGTAATGTTAGTTTGTGAATGATGTCCAACCTTAGTCTTAGTGGTGAGCATCAGTAGTAGCATTTTTTATATTATCTTGTTGGTGGTGATTGTCTGTACAAGTGTTTTGTATCTGTTGTGACACCTGGATGATGCTGTTAGTTTTTTTCTGTTCAGTACTCTAGGAACCCTGGCAAACACCGTAGGGAAACTGGCAACGTGAAGTAGCATTGCAATGCTACTTCAAGTTGCCAGCCCATGGAGTGGCTAGTGCCCTCTCTAGGAGGAGCTAGGCCAACCCTAGTACTCATGCTCCCTCCTGTTGAGTTGTATGGTTAAAGTCTCCCACCATCTGGGTGCTGGTGTATCTCCCCTGTCCGACCTACAGAATGACCACACCCTGTACTGGGATGTGACTGCTGTAAGGGCCAGTGCCACCTGGAAAATGTAGCGTACGGCTGCCTAAAGGCCAGCCCCAGTTTGACTTCCCTAAAGGATCTGAGGAGCTAGCTGTCCAGATAGGGTTAGTCTGATCTGAGGTCCCTGGTCTGGTGAGAGGTCTTCCTAGTCCAACACTTTCAAGCTGGACCTGCAGGTGATCACTTAAATTGTTCTCTTGCAAATAACAGAATCTCTCCTGATTTTCTGAACTTTTCTGTAACTGTCTTTATGGACTTATGTACTTTGCAATATTTGGATCCAACAATGTTCCAGTAAATGTAATTTGAGTGTTTGAGTGGCATGTAAATTATCTAATACACAATTATGATTCTTGGTCAAGGTTTATATTTATGTATTAACCCAAAACAGTTGCCTTGCGCTGGACCAGAAACCTACCGCTCCTGGACCAGTGACCCACCACATCAAAACCTTGTTGGAGCAGTGACCTTCCAGACTAGAAACTTGTCAGACCTGGAAATGTATATGATTCTCTTGGACTGGCAGTTTGCATTGTTATGTTGGTTTTGCTAGAACTGAGGAAGATGATTAAAGTGTTTGACAATACACTCTGCAAAATTCCATTTACTTCCAGTGCAAGTTCTTGACCTTGTAGCGTAAGGAGTCCAATGCGTCTGTGAGGTGACTTGTGTGTTGCATCTCTAACTTGTCCTTATGTCTTCTACTAGAACTCAGAATTGTTCTGGAACTTTTTCTGCTTAGAGAGCCTAATAAGGGTTGTATACTTATCCTGAACTGATTAACTTGAGGCTAATCACCAGAGAGATTGCTTAAAGGCCAAATGGTGATCTTTAAAAAGCCCAGCCACTGCAGTTGTAAAACTAGCTTGTTTGCTTTATAAACGGGCCCATTATGATGGCTATGCTAATGTGTGCGTCTGGTAATGTGAGCCATTTTGCCTCAATACCGGCCTCATTGGCTTTCCGTAGCCCTAAGATGTGTGATGTAAAGAGACGGGGCTCTCAAGTCTCAGTCAGTGTGAGATGCACGCATTTCAACCCTTTCACATGCCACACTTTGTATTTATCATGCAGAAAAACATGCCGCGGCATTCAACATGTCTGGCGTGCTGCGCTCACTATGGAACCAGCAGAATCTGCTGCATATCTCCCCTGGAGTTATCAGTTGAGCCGGCCACTTACTGGCCAATCAAAAAAAGAAAAGTGGCTACACAATAGCCAATTATAAAAAAAAGTACTATTGTAAGATTTAATGCAACAACCAATGAAAAACCTTATCCTGTAATTTTTGGGGGCTATTTGAAGGTTATTGTTGCCCAGAATGGACCTGCACACTACAAAAGTGCACTCTAAATTACTCTATGCACCTGGTGGAGGTTTGCGTCCTATTGAGCATTGCATAATTATATTGCATTATCTGAAACAATTATAAAGAATGACTTGTCTTAGTCTTACCATGTTGGTAGATGGAGGGGAGGGTTTGATATATGAAATATATCAATATCAAATGTAAAATGCGATTAATCGTGCGTTAACTCAACAATACTAAGCGATTAATCACGTTAAATAATTGTAATCACTTGACAGCCCTAATATATATATATATATATATATATATATGTGTGTGTATATACGTGTGTGTGTGTATATATATACACTTTTATGTATATGCAAGTTTGTATATACGTGTATATATACACATTTGTGTGTGTAAATATGCTGGTGTGTGTGTGAATATATAAACATGTACGTATGTATGTGTGTTTATATATATATATAAGTGTATGTCAACCACCAGTTCTAGTTTCTGGCGATATGCGTGGAGATATGAAGGGGGTTGAATACCCCTAAAGTGTTGCTTGATTTGTTACCCTCAAACTTCTAACCTTTAGGCAGGAACCAATCCGAGCCCGGGTCTGAGGAGACCCGGGTCAGGCCGGGGTCGGCAGGCGACCATGGTATCCTACGCCCGGCCCCTGCTCTATGTGGTGCAAAACAAGTGTCCCCGTGTGACTAGTTAGGGCCGGGGCCCGCCGCCTGCCCCTGGAATGCTTAGACATCAGTTTATGACTCCTCTTGGACACAAAACAGCTATTTTACTCAGGCCGGAGGAAAGTAGTGCATTGAATACGGACGGCGGGGGAAAATGGAAATCAGCAGATTCAGTTCCTCTCAGGTTTCAAGCCTTCCTGCCATTGTTTTCCAAGATGGTTGTTGCACAAAAGAGGAGCCGGGGTCAGCTCCGATAAATTAGCTGCTGCACACAATGCAATCCAAATACGGCTTCTTTTGGAAAACCAACTTCAAAGGGAACGTGTGACCTTTAACGTCTGCCGACAAGTTTTCCGTGATATACGTCTTGTGCATATGAAAGAAATGCATCCATCTGACGGTTCTTCATTTTCATGGCCAGACATATTTATTTTGTGTTTTCCTCGCTCCTGTCTGCTCTCTCTTTATAGAGTCATTGTTCTTGTCACAACAATGGGGCACTTCTGGGGCGTTCTCCAAATAAGGGTGGTGGTGAGATCGCACGGACCCCAGTGCTCGGGCTGTAATGTGATACCGCGCACCGACGGCTCATGAAACAGCCTCAGTAGACCTATGGGTCCACTGTCTGCCTGAACACCCCCCGCATTCTGCAAGTCACCGCAGGACCTCTGCAACCGTACGCATCGCTGTTGCTTGTTTTACTTTGTGTCCATTTAGTATGAGTAGGAATACCACGACAATGGAGTTGTGAGATTTGATGCTGGTAGAAAAGGACAATCATTCCAATCAACTGATTTTAGTGTCACAAACGTGATCCTACCGTGCAACGCAAAAAACAATTTGAAACATTTTTAGGAGGTAGCTATTTGGAATGTGTTCAGAGTGAGGTTATCGCGAGCCTCCCCACCCCCAATCGTCTCGTTTATCTGGTGGGAGCCGACCGGCCTGCTCCGACCAGTCCGGTCAGAACTCCACTTCAAACCACAGCCGCTACCAGGCCACCCGATACTGGGGATGACAGAGAGAATGTTAGTGAAGTTGAGGGAGAGAAAAAAACGGAGAGGTGGGCTACTTCCCATCCTTCCAGCAGACCACCGCCTTCCTCTCTGGCTCTCGTGTTATTTATGTGGAGCGGGCTCGGCTAGTCTTCCGCCCAGGGCAACACAGGCACTTTTGGAGGGAAGGGAAGATCATCCGGGCTTCCTAAAGCCTGTGAGGAATCAGAGGCTGGGAGTACACAAAAACACCCAGTTTGACGAGTCAGCGATGGCCTGTCAGAATACACAAGAAATGGTGGTCAAACTAATCTTTTTCGGTTGAGAACAGCATGTATGAGATGCCTTTGCCTTTAAAGTGGTGCTGTTGAGATTTGATTATTTCTGGCTACCCTTTTGTTCCTCTGAAGACATTTGACTGCATTATTGTGGGGATTTTGCCTATGACATTTAATGCATTATCAGCATAGCCACTGACATTTACAAATTGTATGTTTCCAAGATATAGATAGAAACAAACCAATTATATTCTATTAAGAATGAAAGGGTGCATTCATTTTCAAACCTATAAATAAATAATACAAGACCACGGATACAATTTGTTCCTGTTAGTCGCGGCCTGCTAGTCTGTGGACACCTTTTCATGTGTTTCCTCCTGAATAGTTTACGTAGTGATTCCTGTTTGTATAATTGTGTGACGACATCCGTTTGCAGGTTGATGACTCCCAAGCGATGCTGGTAGCGATCATTAGTTTACACAGACCTAGGCCTGTATGGAGCAGCCTCAACAGATGACCGTAGGCCAAACAAACCTGGCCCACCTCTCCGGTGGCGGTGTGCATCGATAGCCAATGCCACCCGGGGAAAATGAAACCTTTCATAGTAACCAAGTCTTAACATTTTGCCCAGCCTGCCAACATCCGGGTCGATGTCTTGTAACGCCTGTACCACCGGCCGCTGCTGAAACGGGACATCAATATGTGAGGCATTTGTTTTGATCGCTGTGTCGTGTTTTGGCGTGCCAGCTGACCAGGGCATATTGTTTAAATAGTAATCAGGAATAATTTGTCTTTATAAATGAACCGGGACACTGGGCCAATGACCACAATGAGCTCAGAGGGGATCATTTCTGAAGACAAACAGAACAAATGTGTCACCGACTTCCATCAGCCTTTAGAATGCAGTGTGGTAGTCTCCATTCAAGTGGAACAAGTGGAGCCGATACAGTTCTGTAAAACCCAAATCCCGGGTCTTTGGCACCCTAACACATATCCCTTCTGACACCGACGTGACATCACATGCACCCAGTGGCCAGACCGCAGGAATATGCTCATTTTTTCAGGCTTTCAAGGAGCTGCGCCTGCCTCCCATTGGCTCAAGCAGCTTGCTGTAAGAAGGAGCGTCTTGGCTGGGGCGGCCCTGAGTATCTGGAATGGCGGATGACCACTCTGAGGCCTTCACAGGGTGTTGACTGCGCCTTCCTGCTAATTGAAGTATTCCACTTCATCAAGCTGAACCGCCTGTAACTGTAGCGTTACGCCTGGTAACCCCAGACCTTCAGGACGCATGCGTCCTTGAAGCATATTTGGTGTCCGGCCAGACGGAGACGGGTTGAGCAGTGTACGTGTCATTGACCATAGCGAGCTTGCGGCGCACCCCGCACCCCTCGCCCTCAGCCTGAATACCGAGGGCCATTCTGGCTGACCAGCAGCTGCCTGTGTTTACATGTCAGCTCTGATTTGCTGCCAACGTCCCGAATTGTATTGTTTTGGATGGGGAAAGATAAAATACATCGTGGACGGTTGGATCCTGTTCGAGGCCGTTGGAAGGCCAGGAGAGAGGGCTTGTTTGTGGCTGTGAAGGAAGCTGGGGCGGTTGGGGGCGGCTGTACAACCTACACGAGGATCCTCTCCCACGTCTCGGGAAAGGTCAGCCTTCGCATAGTGGCATTTGGGCTGTGACAGAAGTGACCCAGATACGGTGTCATCTCCGATCCTCAGCGGAGAGCCCGACCGGGGCCCCCTGACATGTGCAGGCCCAGACGCGCTGGCTGGCAGGGGGTCCGAGAGGGGTGCAGGGACCGGGCGAGGGGCCGATGGAAATAGGAGTCCTCGCTATAATGGCGTTGAGAATCCGAGGCACGGTAACCAGATTGAGGGGGCTAAGGTGGTGTCGTGCTTGGGGAAGAAGAATGTGATACAAGCCCAAATACCCGGGGTGCCTGTCGACTGGCGCTCCATCTGTGAGCCTGATTAGCCTGACGAAAGCTACAGCTAGCTCGTTACGAAATGAGTATCTCTGTCAGCGACAGGGGAGGGAGGGGGGCTGCGGTGACATGGGGGGCCGGCTACGGGGACGGGGCATAGTTATTATTATTATTATTATTATTGTTGTTATGGGAGATGTCCACCGCAGTGTTTGATTGGTGCTGAGAGCCGAGGCTGCATCCAAGGCGTAATCAGACCCACTAATCCGGTTGATAGTAGCATGCTGCGCGGGGGCCGGTTTTCATTCATGAGTACGGTCGCTTGGGTCAAAACAAGCCTTGTGATCATGAATCACTGTGCAATGCGTCCTGGCATGAAACCCTAGCAGAGATTGGGCCTGCTCCTCTATTATGGATGGCCACGGCTTCATTTTGGAAATATTTGAAAAGGGGCAGATGTGATTGGTTATTTTATGAAATTGTTGCCACTGGCAACATAATATTTGTGCACGGGTAAATTGCGTAGGGCAAAAGGCCTGGCAGTCTCACCACGTGAATGACGAAGAGAAGGACGATGATGAAAGGAGGGGAAAAGGAGAAGAGTAAGCGAGGGAGGGAGTGTGGGAGAGATTGTTATGCGACTCGTCATTTTTCTTCCCATCTCGGTGGTTTATGAGTATTTTGTTGAGCCTTCACTGTATGGAGCAATTAACTGTTCAGCGGCCAGCGCTGCGCCCGGTCCTGGGCTCCTACACCACTGGTGAAATATGGGAAATGTATCACTTTTACAACTTATTTTCACCTCCCGCCTCCCCCAAACCACTCTCTCCCTCCGGACGCCGGCACCCCACGCTATGTCCTTGAGTTCCAGTCGACAGGTAAATATACACAAGCATCCAAACACATCTCACATATCTTCTATATTTGACTTATGGAAGGTCAGGCGGCCGGGAGATCGATGCCACTGTTCATTTTTAGATGGTAGATGATGTCATGTCGCAGTGCATTGTGGGCTATGGATCCACCAACCTGTTGCTGACTGACGGAGAAATGGCCGCCGGAACATGCCGTTAACTCGGGGCCCGTGACCGACACAAAGACTTGAGCTGTTCTTTTTTAATAAACACCTTTTGTGATTCACTCTTTTCTGCCAGTACCGTGTCTAAACTTTTAAAAGACCTCCACCTGACAAAAAGTTTCCATCTCTGTACAGGTCGTACAAGAGGGGGAGAGACAGGGGGGGAGGGGTGATTCAATGGAGCAAGGCAACCGTTTGTCATTCAAATCCGAATGGCTCACTTGAACCTCGCCTGGCCTTTTGTAATGACCCTGTGTAAAGATCTGTAATGTGGTTTTCCCATCGGGCCACAGGGAAACCCAAGCCCTGCCATTCAGGTGTGCAATAAAGTGCTTTTCACATTTTGAAGACTTCCTGTCTCCAGTGGCTTCCATCATTAACTCCTCCACGGCCAGACCGCAACCTTCCTATTGGCCCAGCCACTTCTTTATCACACCAGCGATTCCCCCAGGTATATCCGCTACCTGGCCGCAGATAAGATATGTAGCCGGAGTGCGTGTCGTTACAGCCCGACGAGAGGCTATCGGGGAATATTTGACAGCGGTTGACACTGCTTGTTAGGAAACAATGTTGAGCTTGTTCCACTGCCTTGAACTCGAGCTTTAATTGTCTACAGGAGATTTGTAACACCCCCCCTCCACACACACACACACACACACACCCCGGAAATACATAGAAAAAGTTGTACCAGTCGTTATGGCAGTACTATTTATACCAACGGTGGTGACGTTGCTAAATAAAAGTTTGGACTGCAGCTAATGCTTTTCAACACCAGTGCTCCCAGCTGCTAACGGACAAAGCTCAGCCTCCACCGGGACAACATTCCCTCACAAAGACACGTGAAGTGACACGGGCTTGATACAATATCTTATTATTTAAGAAAGCGCTGCTCTAGCTTTTGAGCAAAAACACAAGCACATGTTTCTTTCTTAGTACCAGTGGTTAAATCTTTGAGAAGATAAGCAAATGTCAAGAATAGCTATGGTTTTCCACTCAATAACTACATGAATGGCCTTTCAAAGTATCGCTCTGTCTCTGTCTCTCTCCCTCTCTCTGTCTCTCTCTCTCTCTCTCTCTCTCTCTCTCGGCCACTTTCAACTCTTGTTCACCTCTATCTTGCCCCCACAACTTTTTCTTTGTCTTTTTTATTGCCGTTTCCTTGTAATCCATGTCATACATGCACAGTAGGCTACGCGGGCGCGCGTTTCAACGTGCCTCCCGTTCGCGGGGAGAAGCGCGTTCAGTAGCTGCAGCTTGAGGTTATCAGCGAATATATTTTTCGAATTCGTTTGAGATACTGCAGATCTCCGTTATGTTTCGCAATATGTTTTGTTGTATTAAGAGATGCAGAGTTGTTGACTTAATAAGTCATTTTTCAATTATATTTATACCAATATGTAGTCTAATTGGGTAAGCTTCCGATTGTATTTGAAACGGGTTATGTTTACATTTTATTTTCCATTTGTTTGTATCGTGTATAGTTTGTTCCTAAATAATTAGGCAAAAAAAAGTTAATATGAAGAACGTGTTGGTCATTTTATTAGGGTTTATTTGTTTATAATAGACGTTGATATTTCGCGTTATATTTAGAATATGCCTTCCAATTAATTGTATCATGTTTTGTTTTGATCTAACTAAGAATATAGCAACGTAATTGTTATTTGTAACTTATAAAAATCATTGTAATAATAACAATGATTATTATTATTAGTAGTAGGCCTAGTAGTAGTGGTAGTAGTATTATATAATGATTGTTTTTATTCGTGATAGTAGTTTCTTGTTTTATAAGGTTATTAATCAACATCGCCTGAATATGTGCAGTGTGTGTGTAATCCAGTCCACGTTGACACAGCCAGGGTCGTGTTCTCTTCCCATGATCCTTCACGGCTTCTCCCGCCCAACATTCACTTTGTTTTGAAAAATAAGGAGAGGTTTTAACTGCCATCCGAGACGATAATGGTTACCGATTCTGTACTCGACCGGTCATAATGTTCAAGTGGGCTATGATTAATGATTTCAGTGTTAGCAGGGGCCGCAGTGCCGCGAGGGTCCTCGAGACTCCTAGCTTGACTGCAGCCCTGCCGCGCGCTCTTCGAGCTGCCACTCCTGCGCACGCGCACGTGCACGTGCACAGATAGCGTCCTCCGCGGGGACGACAGGCCTAAATGTAGACACGTGACCACTGTACATACAGAACGCGGCAAAAGAACAGCGAAGGGCCCGGTGCTCACGCAACGCGCCCACCAAGAACGCTTTGGCAACAAGTCCCCCGAGTAACGCGTCATATTGACCGTACGATCCATCTTTATCGATTGTCGGCTACCATCAAAGCAGTCGTCTAATGTACGCATAAAAAAGCCCATGCTTGTGAGTAAATATTGGTTAACGTTCTCTGGAGGTCGCCTTTAGTATTGGGAGGTCCGGGCTTTTGGGGACCAAATGTTTGGATTGGAATAGGGAAATGTTGAACACACTTTTCTCTGTGCTGTGAATATCATTTTAAGTGTACCTGGGGGGGGGGGGGGGGGGGGGGGGTGAAAATATGAGTAAGTATACAAAACAAAAAAAAAAAAAACAAAAACAAAGGATTGGGACCTACACAGGCGCAAACAAATATGTGTA
>JAOPJJ010000114.1:9019608-9030826 GCA_027122795.1 Enchelyopus cimbrius
CCCCCCCTCAGCACTCGGCACCCAGAGCGGAAAATGATTAATCAAATAATTCCGGGGAAAAAAACTATTTACAACCAATGAATGTGGAGCAGGAGGCGCGACGCTGCGTGCGCGCCTCCGCAGCGCGTTGACGCGCGCGTAAAACTCACACGCTTTCCTTCAGGTGGAGCGCGGCAGTTAGTTAACTATTTACTACCGGGTCATAATCACACACACACACACACACACGCACACACACACACACACACACACACACAGAGAAAACACAGCCCGCACTGACATATATTTTCGGTTTATACTCATGCTGCTTGAGGTCACATTTAGGTTCATCAGCTTTATGTCCAAGTAGAGCAGTGCGATCATTTGTTCACTTTTCCATTCTTTATGGTCCAAATATATTCTCTTTTTTGTAAACATAACATAAAGCATTCGTGTTCAATACAGCATTTGTTATAAATATATATATACCTATATTAACTTTTCTAACACAAAACAAGTAAATAAATGATTCCGCATATAAACACTGTGAAATCCCTCCAGATAAACGCCTTGTCACTCAGCTCTAATGTATTTATTTGTTGCTGTTCCTCGTGTGCTTTATCAGCATTTCTTTTTCTTTTTTCTAATTACACAAATATGTCTCACGAGTGATCTGGTGACAAAGCAAAAGAAGAAGGCACGGCTGGATATTTGGCTTGAGTCTCAGCCATCTGCCATGGAACCAAACAGGCTATAGTCGATCTCATCTCCTCAATATAAACAACATCATGCCTCGTTTCTACACTAGTGGCTGCATGGGCTTTTAACAACACTGCCATGGCGAGGATTTCTCGGCAACACACTGGCATGTGCAGTCTGCTTGTGTTTAAATACATGTGTGTGTACGGCGACGGCTCCCTGAGGTCCCTGCTATGGGGCCCCTAGCAGGGCCAGCAGATCTGCAACGCACTGACGCTGCACAGCTCCTCCAACCATAGTGTGCTCCTATTTTCACCAGTAGCCTAGTTCACTTATTACACAGAAAACATCATTTCCCCTCACCCAGATGACACATTCAATCACACAGACACCCTAATAGACTAGCCTGTTCCATAATGAATTTGAAGAAAAAATCTCCCGTTTATTGCTTGCTCTGTTTTAATCCCCGGGAATCGATCCTTAATTTTTTAAAGGCAGTAGTGCACTCCAGGTGAATATAATTGAATTCAGCATCATGGAGCCTGGAGTCATAAAACGACAGCGGAGGAAGGGGGGGGGAAGCCAGTGCAGAGCTACAACACAGTGCTAATCGATAGGAAATGATTAAACAAATCTACATCAACGGCAATGCAAGATAAAAAAAAGTCCTCCAGACGAAGCATCGTATGCCTTGTGAACTTGACATTGATAATCAGCCTTTAGTCCTGATGTCTATCTCCATAGGGTTCTACTTTCTCCATCCGCGGCTCTATAGCAGCAGACCAGCGGCAGCGCCCACAGCCCGTCAATAAAGCGCTTTTCTCTTTAAATATCAGCCTACAGCAGAAGCTTAGCGTTGATACCCTGCTCTGCCGTAAAACCCGCGAAACACATCATTGTGTTCGGTGCGCACTACATACACGATAACAGCATGCAGGCAAAGGCACGCACACACACCCACTGACGCGCACGCACGCGCACACACACACACACATACACACACACACACACACATTATACACTCATGGGTGCCCCTAATCAAAAGATTAAAACAATAACTCTTTCCATTGTGTTCCTCCCAGCTTTTGACCTTAGAACAACGACCGTCACCATTTTTTTACAAAGCACTTAGCACCCTTTGCTTATGGTTAGAATATAAATATACACACTGAGCCAAAGTACTGTCAAAAATCACGACTTGTGAAATGGCCAACAAAATATCGAAGTGTCTTTTCAAAAACGTCATTTTGAGAACGGTGTTGATCATAAATAACCACAGAGAAGCAGACATATCCTCTTTCAGCAGACTACTATTTCCTTTCACAGCACCAACAACGCAAGCAGACAAAAATCAATAGCCATAGGCCTGCACAGCAAACACACCAAACCACGTGCACAGTTCATATTAAAGAGAGAGAGCGTGACTTACATGATCTGCGAGGTTAGTCGAAGATCCCGATAGCTCCTCGTGATCTGATTTGGAGCTGCCATCCCGTTCGTCAATAACTAGATCTATTGGCATTTTTCCTTTCAAACAACTGATGTACCGGTGGCAAAAATTGTCGCAGAGCTCGTGCACCTGGAACAAGCGGGAAAACACCGTCGTTCAGGATGCGGACACCGTGAGCTCCAAGAATAACTCCGATTAAAGGGATATTAAAGCCGGGGTCAAGGAAACAATAGTGGAATTGTTGCGCTGGTTATTATTCTCCAGAGACAGGAGCAACAAGTTGAAGGACAAAAACAATAGACAAGCAAGATATACGCTGGGTAGATAACAAGTGTTTACAAAGAAAAGTGCATGATCAATAATAGTGTCAATGCACGCGAAATTGCAAAGGTATTTTGTCCATTATAGCGACGCGAATACATTAAGTCAAAATGTAGCCTATGCAGTTTCCATTTTTTGTCACAGTTAACATATAAGATAGAGATACAGGCCTACTTTCTTTGCAAATAAATTGATTTGCAGTAAATAATTCAGGCCCATGCATTTCTTAATCGAAATTACATTTATAACAGTGTTCACATTAGGCTAAATAATGTAAAAACATGATAAAGAAAAAATATATATATTATAACATTTACCTTTTCTAATTCCAAAAGATGAAATCGTAATACTTGTATGGCTTGTATCATCTGTAAAAAAAATTAAAATAAAAAAATAGGAGAAAAAAACAATGAATACAATTAGCATATTTTCTTTACGATAATGACACAAAAAATGGCATGGCGAATATTAACAAATGTTGAGGCAGTGAATTGTACAATATCCTCACTTCATTTAATTTCATGAGTAGGCCTAACAGTGACCAAATGTGTTATACGTGTCATAGGCCTAACAGTATATCCTTGTACAATTGCGTACAGACTTTTCATCACATTTCACATGTGTCCATGATTTGAACTTTCATCGTAATTTCCAAACTGCCCTATAGTGCAAATCATAGTGCAAATCACCCAAGTTAAAGGCACATCGTGAGCACATAGCTTCCTAGTGACCATGGCTACAGGGGAGTTGACCCGCCGAGGGACTCCAGCGTCTATCCCATAATGAGGCTACGCTCTCGGCCTCCTGTTGGTAGCTTTTCACGTTGCCACTCCACACCCCTCTGAGCAATAATCCCAGCTTTAGTTTGAAACAATGTATTTGTCCTTGAATGTTTGCTTTTTGGATGATACACTCAGTCTGCCCTGGGTAGTGCTGTGGTTATACGGACCAGTGTACACACAAAAAAGGCAAAGTTCATAATCAACGGTCTCCAAAAAATATATTTAGGGTCATAGAGCATTATGAGATGATGAGATAATGATGGCCTTACCAAATTGTCCAACTCTGGATTTGATGAAAATAAAGGTTTTTCTGCGCGCACCTAAAATTGCACACAGAATATTAATATTACTTTACATATGAAATCCCAGGCCTAATTATGCATTTGTATAATTACGTACGTTGTTAATTTCACACAAGGAAACAATTAACCATACATCATGTCCTATAGGCCTAATCAAACAATGACAATTAAAAAACATAAATACTCTGCCCTAGTCTGACTCACATCAGCTGTACGTGTCAGTATACGCTATAATTCCCCGAGCTCCTATTGAACGCATTAGCCCTCTAAAGGTGCTTTGAGTTAACACATTATAAAAAGTGACCTGTTTGGCAAAGACAGCGATGTCCTCGTTGAATGAATCTGAAGAGCAGACGTCGCCGCCCGCGACGCCCGGCTCCCTCGGAGTGCAGGTCGCGAGCTCGCACTTCTCAAAAACCAGCGCGAGCAGCGGAAATAAAGGGTGCCTGCACGAGAGAGAACGATCTGCGTGAACCCATGCTCCAGAACACACTCGGACCATGATCTCAACAACTGAAATACACCACTGAAATATAACCAACACAACAAAACAGCGAATCCAAAACTGCCGAGGTAACGCTTTACGGCACTGAACAACACATGCAAAAAGATGAGCTTTATAATTATGGAGCTTTAATTATACAATGGCTATTCTATTCTAAAGCCCTATTGTCGCCACAAGCACCGAGTAGGCTGTACATTTCTCCCTTAATATGACTAACTTATAACTCATCGCCTGATGTGGTTATGGGGATATTTCAGAAAGCTTGGGAGAACTTTTTGCAGTCAAAATCAAAACAAGTCAGCCGACTTGAAGACAATAACAAGTTAGTTTTTTTTGCTTTTTTCTCTATAGGCTTCCGTACGCCTAATAATTTTATAGTCGAAACTATACTAAAGGTATACGAATCAGAATTTAAGAATGTAGAAAGTAATTTGTATTATAATTGACTAATAAATATAATTTTAGGGCGTTCTTTGTAGTTTCGTGACAAGGGCGTAAAATCAAGTAAAATCAAAATCAACTACAGTCCCTTGACTGGGAAAGCCTAATATTTATCCATTTATTGAACAAATCAGCATAGTGCAATCCCGTCCAGATAATAAAGAGTTGTCCTCTTCTCCACCTACCCATAAATTTGATCCTTATCCCTCTTCAGAACGTCGTTGACAGCGGAGCCCATGCTGGTGGGCATGACGTTGGGATGCGGCGCGTGAGCCCCGTAGTGCTGGCTGGCGTGCAGCGGGGGCCCGTGGTTCAAGTGATGGACCTGAGGAAGCGGCCGAGGCGCGTGCGGGTCTCCGTACATCGACGCCGGGACTCCCACTCCGTCCATCCCACCGTAGTGGGCCAGCTCATCGTACTGGAACACACAAAGATCACCAAAATCAGCGTTAAACCACCGTTTAGAGCCACCGATGAAGAATAACAGCCAGTTGCGATAATATATAAGCGTTGATTTTTCTTAATTTCTCAAAATGTTTTGCTTTTGCCTTTGACTCTAGCGATGTTGGACAGAAATGAGAGCATAAAGCACGTTCCTCTCCGTGCGCCGTACATTGTTTAAAGTAGAATAGTAGACCTAGTTGCTAAAACAATCAATGCAATCCAAAAGGTTTGTCATTACCAAAAACATTGTAAACTTCTTTATCGCCGAAGGAGAGTTACTTTGGCAAAACACCGAATTAGTGCGCGGTCCTCTGTGAGTGCTCCACGATACACGCAGAGGCGGTCGGTTAAGCAAAGGCTGTCACTTTGCTTGAAGAGTACGGCACTGCAAAAATGTCAAATCTAGCTCTACTGTCTCAGAAAGGAATACTTTGTAAAGTAGCTCCCACCGACACGGGGTTAGCGATACCGAGGCCCTCCTATAGTGGATTTGTACAGATAAGTGTTGGAGATTTAAAAACCTACCCTTTGCGCCATCAGACTGCCCTCCAATAAACTCCTCAATGTGTCGAATATTTAATATCCCAGTACGGTTCGAAAGTGATTAAGTAGTAAGATTCCCCTTCTCAAAACAACTTTGCGAATTCTCCTATCCGCTAATGTGCTTCAGTTGAAGTAGTAGCATGAGGAGTTTTACAATTTTTCTTGTTTTCCTCTTTCCTCCAAAAAGAAAAAAATGCGCCAAACTGAAGGTTACAATCGGCCCATCAACAACCTGCATGTAACTAAACTGTCGTGTCTCATGGCTTTTTGCCACTCCAGCTGTCAATCAAAGCCAGAGGTTGTCAAGGTAATGAATGAATGATGGTTGGTGATGATGTTCAAGAGAAGATGAATCTTTTTAGCCCCGTTTTCATCCCGCAAGTCCGCGTCCCCTTCTCTCACTCCGGATCGCTGTGTTGTTTTATTGCAAATGTAAAAAAAAAAAAGAAGAAAAATCAGAAGAAATTAAGGGATCGCAGTTGCGGATCTTTCCTCCTTTTTTCCCGCCGTCGGTATTTTGGTCTATCTCGCGCTCTGAGATGAGTGAGTGTCAGCGCGTGTTGGCAGGTTGGCTGCTCGCTTGCTTATAGAACAGAGTCAGTTCGCTGCGCTGATCGGTGGGCGAATGAAATGACGGATCCCGGAAGTAGTGGTGGCCATAGCCAGTCCTGCAGCAGCTCGGCGAGAGAGGAGAGACCCAATCCTGTGATATGCAGAGTATGCGCGACGAGGACGGCTTCAACTCTTCAACGGGGGGGAAAAGCCAAACAACACTTCTTCTTCTTCTTCTTCGTCCCCCAGCCAATTCCTCTCGTCGAAAATACTCCTAAAGAAAAACAGCAATCGCAGGATAAAGACGGGGTTTTTTTCACAACCGCGTTTGTTTAGAATGCAAACTGTTAATAAGCCCGAGTGGAATAAATACAGCCGGGACTTGCGACATACATAAAAACCGATTAAAACAGTATTACACGTGAAGATTTTGAAGTTTTACGCATAGTACACGCTAAGCAAGAGAGATAAGCTGTCAAATAATCAAACTTTTATCCATCCTACCGATGACATGCAATGAACACGGTATGAACCATGAGCATCTTAAATGAAAAGTATCTGATGCATTTTGAGTTTAATTTATGAGCATGACGCTTACTTGTTATCTGTCGTGTGGTTACAGCCTGCGATATCTACAGCAATACCTTCCAATCTCACAGATAATTATGCTCTATGGCCCGTTAAGGAAATTAAACAATACGGACCACCCCTCTAAGCATAGAATGAACTTTTCCAAGCAGAGCAAGCTTTTGTGCAGAAGTAATTTGGTGTTTTTCTTTTGTCCAATCCCCTGTCTTGATAGAAATCGTGCCTTACCTCGGAGTAGTCAATTATCAAAGCTCCCCGAGATCATCAATCATGTGAGGAGATTGAAGTTTAGAGGAGGAGCAACGCTCCGGCCATTGATTCCACTGAAGCCCTATTCCCCCCCTCAGCTCTTAGGAGCAACACAGGAGCAGGCCGTTGATCCCCTTTAATATTTAGCTTCATCCACGATAGCGTGCCCTGTGCTGTTGTGCGTGGATGACATCATCGGGTGTATTGATAGTTTTTCCACATATAGGCATCCACTTATGGCTACTCTTGATTTTTTTTTCTTCTGGAAATTAGACCAAAGTACTCGCAGGTTTAAGATGAGGCAGACACATGTAGGGAGAGCGAGAGAGAAAGAGAGAGAGAGGGTGGAGATAAAGGGTTGTTTGGCTGCCGTCGGAGGGTCAACAAATCCCCCCCAACTCACAACAACAACCAAAAAACAGCCATGGTTGATCGAGCCGCACAACAGACATAGCAATTAAAAATATTTTAATAAATGAAGCACTGACAACACTTATGTTTGCTGGCATAAGGGGTGGGAAGACGCCCGAACACACGAGCAAAAAAACTGCAGGGTTGACAAACGGCTGTGTGGACATTTCGTGCGCGCAATACCCCAAGAAGGAACTACAGCGCGGCGCGCGCACAGCCCCGTGGCGCTCACCGTCTCCAGGTCGCTCTGCTCGCGCTCTGCGCTCTGCGCGCTGCGCTCTGACCGCCGCGCCGCCGCTCGCTCTGTAAACACAAGCAGCAGCCAGCCGCGCGCGCCTGCTAACCGAAGACTGCTATTTTTATAAAGCTAAATACTATCGTGCGCATTGATTTGTACCCTAACGGGTTTGCTGTCTGTTCTTTTCCTCCTCGGGACAAGCGTGGTGAGTAGCCCAAGCCTTTTACTGTAGTACAGCGTAACGTTGTGATGGGGGGGCTGTAAGTGAGTTCCGCGTGATTGGGTGTCCTTGACTGCGCGGTATAATGCGAAGTTTTGTAATTGTTTTATTACATATATCTCTGTTATTGATGTTCTGGGGTGCAAGTCAGTGTTTTTGTGTCTAAAATGTAGTATCCGCGAAATGTGTCGAAATGTTTGAACGAAAATAAAAATAAAACAATAGTCGTGAATATTATTCGTCGTTTCACTTTTATTTTGAAAACATGTTATTTTCCTCCCAAGAGGGAGTCAAGAGACCGTGCGGGGGAAAATGACGCTTAATTAGGCTCTGCGTTACCAATGCTTGCTTCTTAAGAATCGTATTCTGTACTCTTAAACACCCATTAAGAAATTGGACGGGCTGCATTATTAAAGGTTTTAACATTTTGGGTGAAAAACAGCCTGTGACCAACAGGATAATGTTGGTAATGTGCTCTTCTAACTTGTTGTATTTACACATTTCTGAGTCCAATATAAAAATAGTCAATAATATTGAAGTTGATATCAATTAAGACGTCTAATAAATGATCTACTATATTAGTCTACTATTTTACTACCTTCACAATGGTCTGGTTTACAATGCGGTTTTATACGAATGGGAGGGGGAAAAAATCAGTGTAACTCCGCGCGTAACTGAGTCAACGTGTAGATCATTCACCACTACGGAGGATGGCATTAACAGGCGGTAAAATTTCATCTGGTGGTGTCAAATTGAGGTCATTTTAGGGTTAAAGCGCTCGGTGTCCGCGCGGGACGTGGCCAGCTGCGTTTGGATTCATTAGGGGACAGGGGATCCATTTCAAGGAAAACACTACGGAGACAAGCACGAGGCTAAAGATCCTCTCCATGTCATCTTTAAGGTGCATATTAAGAAGCCCCACTGTATAATCCAACAACCCCCCCCCCCCCCCTACCCACACACACACACACACACAAATAACTAGAATTTTCTATGTCAACCCTCTATGTTGACACACTCGCAGGACTTATCTGGGCCCTTGTTGCCCTGAGGTTTGCCTCTCTCTATGCAAGCCTGTTGCCCGATATGGAGAGTTGTATTGTTGGTTTAATTCCTTCAAAAAGATCACTGATATGAAACGAGGTTTAAATCCTCTTAGTGACCTTAAACACTCCTGGAGAAACAATTGTCCCTGAACCACGGGGACAAATAAAATCGACTTAATCTTGTTTGTAACTTTGTTCTTTCGTTGGCCCTTCTCCGGCAAGGCTATTTTAGATTATGCAAATGAACACGAATGTGAAGAGGCTCGGTTAGATCTAGATCACAGGCGAGGTGAGCAGTAAGCACTGAGGGAAAGCAGCATTCTTTGCTTTACATTCGCGGTGTGCAGATTTAAACAGGAGAAGTAGGGCAGGCTATTTAGGTTAAAGCCGTACCTTTAACTACGTAGCCTATAGTAAACAGTTAATATACCATAATCCAAATGTTATATAGGATGGAGGCTGTTTGTTATGTTATATATACATTTTTATTTACATCAGTAAATTGTAATATGTGTATGATTCACCTTTGCTTGCCTTGTACGAAGGCGAGCAAGCCTTAGCTAGCTGAACTCTCTCTGACCTCCGCCTGAAATGTGACTAGCGTTTCAGAAAGTTGGAGTGAGCAACTCAAATACTTACAAAAGTTTCACGACTAACTGTAAATTCTTCAGCTCCAAAGCCTTATTTTCCCCTCCACCGACTCTCGGAGACTGGTGTCAGAGGGTTAGTCGGGGAGGGGCGGGAGGGAGAATGGAGGGAACAGAACATGTTACTGTGGCTTTCTGCTTGGCGCTATCGGCTAACGGAAGCCGTCGTGGCCCCCGTCAGATGCGCGGCCCTCCAGCCCCACCTGGCGGCGGAAACGCATCACGGGCGACGAAACG
Source organism: Enchelyopus cimbrius (assembly GCA_027122795.1). NCBI lineage: Eukaryota > Metazoa > Chordata > Actinopteri > Gadiformes > Gaidropsaridae > Enchelyopus > Enchelyopus cimbrius. Next base: position 9,029,263 of record JAOPJJ010000114.1, read on the forward strand.
CGCAATAGAAAATGGGGGCACGGAACATTCAGCACGATTACTATAGAATTACTATATAATTATCATAATAAAACTGCACAGGGGTTATATTTTGTGTTTATAATATATATAATTTCAAAATACTAAATGTAATGTATATATGACCTACATATTAACCATGGCAGTGAAATAGGAAAGTATCTCTTTTTTAAATACACCTACATTACTGTAACTAATAAATAATATTGTTTTTCTTTTCGTTCTTTTTTTACTGTTTATTGTTCATTTTTTATCTTTATTTTGTATGACTAAATACAGTTAGACCTTGTTTATAAATGGGATATTTGAGACTATACAGGCTAAAAACCGAACCATTAGGCCTATTAGACATTTATTTCTATTTTAAGTTGGACTTTAAAGTTGTCAATAGGGTTGGATTTTTATTGTGTCGATAAACATCCGACAAGTCAAAGCAACGTTAAGCATTTAAACCACTATTGCAAGGCCGTGGTTGATAAAAATGAAATTGTAGCCTCTAGGAATTATGACATGACCATAAAATATGTCAAGATATTGAAAATAGCTTAAACAGATCTACAACATAGACTCTAAACGATGTAGCCTTAACGAAAAAAAAACACCTCCCCGAATATAACCAACAAATAACTCGGACTATTATGGTTTGGAAAGCTACAGTTTTCATAGTGTTTTTGGCTCTGTTTGTTATCCTGTCCCTTTCTTAAATAATATGTGGACGAGTTGTGAAATAAAAATATGTATCTTTTGTTTTGATAAATTAAATGTCAAATTATCGATTCCAATCGAAATAAAAATTGACTTTAACCCGTCGGAGGCCGTACTAGGCATATCATATTTGTGTATTCTTAAATATACGCCTTAGTGCGGCAGTGCGCGCAGACAGCGTGTAGTCCTGTCCTGAGAGTTCACCGCCTGCTCCCGCGAGAGTTCGACCATCAGGTCAGCGGATGAACGGCGTTAACGCATATAGGCGGCCCAAGTCTCCCCTAATGAGCTTGCTTGCTGGGTGTTGCTCCCAGAATATCGGCTCTAGGTACATGTGTTGGTAATCTGTAGGCTTTAATCCTCGCGTTTCCACCCTAACACGCCACCAGCACGCCACAGCCAGGGCCCTGATCTCCTTATCAGCCACCTCAAAAAAAAAAAAGAGGGGGGGGGGGCTTTAAACTATGAATTTTTATTTCGTATTGAATAGGTCCACGTCTGCAGAGGCACCGCATTCAGCCACATTATGGGATGTAATTGAGAGAACTTTAAGTGTAGCCTGGGAAACGGAGAAGTTAATAGCGCTGACCCTCGTGCGTTGCCTCTGTCGCTCATCGTTTATCAGGCTTAAGGGGCTTAAACAGCCTGCCCAGAACCACCTTTTATTACATATCAAACCCTCTCTGCCTTATCTACATTAGAGCAAAATACACGCATCGCTGCCTGTTATGCGGATTTGAAAAATAGAAACACTAAGAGTTCACTGAGGCTGGGGGGGGGGGGGGGGGGGGGGGGGGGGGGGGGGGGGGGGGGGGGGGGGGGGGGGGGGGGGGGGGGGGGG
>JAOPJJ010000114.1:9138983-9151532 GCA_027122795.1 Enchelyopus cimbrius
CTCCCTGTCTGTGTCCCCGTCCAATGGCCAGACGGTCCTGAGCTTTTGGACAAACCCTGTTCTTCCCCTTTTGTGTAGGAAAACCTCCAACATCTGAAAACAATCAAATAATCTGGGCACAAAGCGGTTCTTTATGGAGGGCCGCTGGCGGCTCCCAGATGAGCGGGAGGAGGATTAGGGCCGAGGAGGCCGCGAGGGAGAGAGAGACAGGGATGGGAAGGGGGGTTACACAGCTGAAGAAGGGAGGGCAACACATTGTTATTGGGATTTCATGGGGGAGTGTGTGTGTGTGTTTGTGTGCATGTTTGAGTGTGTGTAGGCGGTGTTGGGAAAAATGACGGTTCTTAGATGTGAATACTCTCCTAAAGAGTAAGATAAGGAGTCATGGCTGACTCAACGCGATCAGTCACTGAGGCCTCGTCGTTTGATGCGAAAAGCTGCAGCTCCCACACTCAGAATTTCAGGGTTTTTTTCAGCCAGACGAGAAGATGGTGACTGTGTTCATGTGGGTCATTTCTGATTGAAACTACGGATATGATGCGAAGTGGACAGAAATAGTAACAAGGTGTTGAAATGGAAAAGGAAAAGCGTTAGCACTCATGCTAAGATTTTACATTTTACGTAAATCAACTTATATTCAAAGCCAAAAAAACTTGTTCATTCTTTTTTGTTACACACACACACACACCACCGAACATACGGTTCCACCGCGGTTCCTTCCCTGGGTTCATGAGAACTGTAAACAGTCATCTGTGACTTCCTCTCCAACATATTCATTAATCCCTTCTATCCTGTGTGGCTGGATGATGATTACAGGGGAGCCTGGTGAAGCCGCCCAAATAAACATTGCTCAGGCAGCAACAAAGAGCCGTCCACCTCATCCTAAACACAGCTTCCAGCGCCAGATCAGGTTTCAATCAGGCCCACGCACAACACACAAACAATAGGAAGTTAGAGACTCCAGGACACAGAAAAGGCCAACCGGGGCTGTAACCTGTTCTGGTTCCTATTTCTTGAAGCTGAAACATGAAGGAGGTGCAGGGAGACAGGGGGCTGTTCCAGGGTGCGAGGTAGTGAATGACAACAAACTGTAAATTAAGACCCCTGCGCCTCTTTTTTACACTTGAATATATGAATTTCATGTATACAGTGAAACGCTAAATCTCTCTCCATCTCGTCTCGCTGCTTTCATTTACTTTAACACGCTTACTATCTGTCTCGTGCTGTCATACATGAACTGTTGACTCTGTGAAATGGTTTAACATTCCTAAGCAGAGCCCAGAACATTACTTTCTAAAATGCACTCCGGTCTGTTTTATGGACACTTGCATAGCTCACATTCTAAACATTGACACAGTTATAACGATCACAGGAGCACTCTGCACACTTTTTAAAACCCAGGATCTGAGACACAGTATATTTATGAAGTACAATAAGCGCTTCTAATAATACTACACATGTTTGAAGAAAGAAAATGGAACTAATCAAGATGAATGTTCCTATCCTGTGACCTGCCATTTCTTTTTTCTTCTTTTCCTCCAACCCACAGCTTTCTGGATTTTTCGTTCATGGCCCTGGTAGTCGTACTGATCTCCTTTTGGACCTGACAACCTCGTACATGGTCACAAGAACGGCCCTCTGCGCATGACATGCTGGAGTCCTGATCATGTGCTCCACTACATCCTTCCTACTGCGAAAAGAAATACAATGACAATCTACACAAACAAACAAAAACACAACAAAACATGTCTAAACCGGTCTTTCAAGACTACATCTAGTGACACTTGGTAGTGTCTGTGTAAACAAACAAACAAACCAAGGAGATGGATACATAGATGAATACACAGATAGATTGCAAGGGATAATAATAATAACTAAAATCACAGACAGAAATATATAGAGTGAGAGACAAAACAGATAGAGAAGCGCAGGGCGAGATCAATACATGTATACACGTGAGGAGAGAGAGAGAGAAAATGAAAAGAAAGAGAGAGCACAGAGTCAGGCCCGAGGCGTTTGCGTTTCCTCTCTCTCTGCAGCCACTACACCTTTCCTGCTCACCACCCTGCAATTAGCGTGCCTAACAGTTGCAAGCTTCCGCGGCCAGGCCCACACTAATAATAGGTGCGCATTGTTGTGCGCGGATGCCATGCTTTTAAAAATCAGCACCTCCTGTTCACACCCCACCGTCTCTCTGCCCAGATGGCGGTGAGTCCCCTGACACCATTGTCTGATGGGCCTCAAAGCAAAATGGATGTTGAATTGCTGTTTTTTGTTTTCCTGCACCCTCCATAGACGCACGCAGGAAGAGGCATGCAGAGCTGCAGCAAAAAACCGCAGTTTACCGCTCGGAGCAAAACCACAGCCTCGACAAAAAGATGAAAGGGCCAGCGGAACTCAAACATGTCTAAAAATAATAGCAAAGTGGAAGCGACATATATGTCTTTTTTTTATTATTATTTAAAGGTTATTATGACTATTTAAAGGATTATATTGCAACCAGCACAAGTAGGGTCCAAACACACACACACATACACACACACACACACACACACAGAGATGTTGAGTTTCCATTTATGTTAGCAGCACAAAAGTGGCCTTCACTTCCCCTCTGTCTCTCTCTCTTGCAACTGCAGGCTCCTGCTAGGAGCTGGTGATCCAATCACCTGTGTGCTGAGGTCAGGGCCTCATCGTCATTGGACAACCCAATCAAAGGTTTGGATACCATGGGTTCGTGTTTTATATTCTATTTTAGTTTTTCAAATTGTTCATGTCAATGAGCTGAATGCTTTTTTTGCATCTTGGCTGTCCAAAAGACAAAACAACGTGTACCCGAATGTGTTATCAAGTGTGGTGAAAAGAGTAGGCCTACACATAGTGCCAGATCTACCACATGTTTGCCAAATGTACAAGTTACAAGTGAACACATTGAGGATTCAGGTTCCAATGTTGACTGCGGGCGGAAAATACGCTGAAAGATGAATAAAGTAGAGATAATACTCATGGTAGAGAATGGCTCATGGTGTCCATCGTTGGATTTAGTGGGGAGGTGAAGAGAGCCATGATGAGCTAAACATGCTGTGGCCTGATATTCTAATAAACTACAGTACACTGTGTGTGAAAAACACAGGAAATGCATTTGGCCATCCATTTTTGTGAGATGAGAAAGCAGCTTGACTTCCTGAACTGGAAATACTCTGAAGGATAGAAGTATGCTTGTGAGAAAACAGATTGGGGGGGGGGGGGGTTCTTTTTTTGCTCGATTTGGAAGAGACAAAACGTTCTTTTCATTTTTCTTTTGAACTTAATAAGTTGAGCCCTTACTAAAAAGTGAGTACACTTCTATGTTTCAAAATGTATAGGCCTAATATAAAATGCTATCTAAAGTATACACGGGTGAAATACAAATTGTGGACATTTTTAAGAATGGTTTAAATTATGTATATGTTAGATCCAATAATAATATGCCTACAAAATGCACATAAGGCCGTATAGGACTTTTTGTCATATTTGAACAAAGCATCTACTGGTGGCCATTGTGATTTTTAGCTAGCAGTACTATGGCCATTTTGACCAACAGAGTAACAGTCAAAAACCTATCCAATCAGAGGGGAATTATAATGTGGCATGAATGTGACAGACCTATGTCCATAGCCAATATTGTACAAGGTCGTAAGCTACGGCCACGGCCCAAGATCTACGAGAGTCAGGGAAATAAAGAAACTTCTCACAACATACTGTCACTATGACAACCAGGCAGAATCATTTAGCCTGATCTCCAGCCATTCCACAGAGCAGAGACATTTAATAGCATCTAAGTGTTACGCAACCGACATAGATTTGCTCCACAAGCAGGGCTTTAAACACATTTAATATAAAACTTACTTAAATTATATGGGGTAAATTACGCCTGGATGAAAGATACAGCAAAGAGGCATTTGTGAGGGAATAACAGTAGGCACAAAATACAGAACTTGCCTCTGGGCTTGTTCATGAAGAAGGCAAACTATTTAACATAGGCCTTCTATGATATACCAACACGATACCACAACATACCTTTCTCATTTAATACAAATATGTGCAACCAGATGGCTCTGGTCAACTATATCACATTGAGCATTCATATTGTGTCTTTGTCTCTGGTCACGTCATTCCTTATTTTGGTCAAATCTAATCCCTGATATGGATTCATAGAGGTAGGCTACATAATATGTCTGTGACATTAACTGCGTTAATATTGATGGAGATTAAGATATAATTTGTGCATATAGTACTTCTTTCTATTCTGAACGTAACTCGCGAGAAGCTGTATAAACGTTATTGAATGAAAAAAAAAAACAGGCGAATTTATTAATGGTCGTGCACGTATGTATGACACACTGTGGCGGAGGCTTCCTCCCGGTTATTTCTACATGCTATCACACAGACTCTTCCCTCCGCTGTGTATCAATGCGTGATTGAAGGGAAACTTCTTTTGGAAAGTGCACGGACTATTTGGATCTGGCTCTGGAAGCCAACGACCGTTTCTATGTTGGAATTGTTTAAATGGAACGTAATACGACTTCGAATAGGATAATCGTCGTGGTGGCAAAGCAAATAATGTAACATGAAGTATGATTCTTTCCTAATTGCGTTATATTTTGCTTCCTCGCGGAAGGATCTCATTTTCTCTAGCGAGGGGTCGAAACATCCGCCCAGTTTTCCGATGTTTCGTTGCCCCCGAGTTGAAAATGGAGTTCGACCGAACCAGATGTCCGCCAACTACTCTGGGGGAATGTAACTCTTAATATTTTGCTTTATATATTAATATCGATATTGAAAATAATTCGACCCCCCCCCCCCACCCCGCTGTATACGCTTTACACCACGATCCTCGGACACGTTGACGGAGCGAAGCTGCTCTTTTCAAGTGTTGTCCTGGACCTGACTGGCGAATGGATGCTCGACAGCCAGCCATAAATAACCTGCCAAACGCCGTGTACAGTTTGTACATTTTATAAGGATCTTTATTCACTTTTGAAAACAACGGAGTCGTGTCGCTCAAGAGGACGATGCAGATGTACAATCTGTTGTGGTCGGATTTTACTTCAAGGGAAGACAAAATGAATCATCGGTTGTCATTCCTCCTCGCAATTTAGTTCCAGCCAGGAGGCTAAGGCTAGCTACTTGGTGTTCAGAGGAGCGCTCAGTGTTGCATGCTCCATTGTAGAACATTTCCCCTTTATCCATTATAGGGTGATTTTTATGTGGAAGAAAATGGTGATATTTGTGGTGTGTTATCCCGCCGTCACTGCGTCGTCGATGCTATTGCAAGAATTTGGATCCCCGTGAGAAAAAATGAGCGAAGATTCGACAAATCCTAACAACGAGTGAGTACTTGGCTTCATTTACCATGTTCCCTCAGATTGCTGCAATGATAACAGGTATCTGAACGCTTTGGAGGAGCTCTCCAGGTTTCTCACTGCTTTGCTTCATCTGTTGTGCTGCTATCTCGATAAATAACTCAATGACAGTGTAATTTTGATGGTGCGGTTCATTTTAGGCACATCTCAAATATACCAATGCACATGATAGCACATGTCCATTGCCTATTTGAATAAATCTGCAATTTTCTCCTTACTTTGATAATGCTCTGTAATATCTGCATAGTTATATACGTTTAGTAAGTCTAGCAACCTGTCAGAAATTAGGAGTGAATACCATCTAATAACTAGTCAACTATTAAGTATTCTAGTACCATTTTCATTATACATTTAAAATAATAGCCTTGCCCTGAATAGGTATACACATTTATTGTAATATATTTTCCATTTCAAACAGAGAATAGGTTCCTTAATTGTATTTGTTGTAGTCTACATGTTGTGATAGAAGTGAATAACAGTATTCATATGATCATTATATTACACAGGTCATTATATTCCATGTTAAGGAATCATAAATGCAAATACGTCATTTTCCATAACATTTGGCCATATATGCTACATCCAGCCTACTAAAATGGTTCCACAAACATTATCACTTGCATTTGAAGTTGTCGCCATTCAGCTCAAATATGTCTCCAGTGAAACCGTTTCCGCCTATTCATTGCTGCATTTTCAGCGTTCAAAAAGGTTGCAATTTTATCAATCACATTAATTTGCATATCACAATCCCCATTCATAAAAAATGATTATAAATGGTCCGTTGACATCTAAAATCATTGAAGTAACATACAGTGTGTAACAGAGAAGTAATATCACCCTACATGCTTTATTTGCGTCGGATAGGATAGTTTTATCATCTAATTCCTGTTTAAGGGGCAGCTCTCTCGCGTGCGCTTGTTGACAGTCAGTGAGAAATATCTGCTCGGGAGGTGCTGCGGTCACGTGACGTCCTCCATTCATAAAGTACCTGCCTGCCCATTCACAGCACAGTGCACTGTTTCGCATTGCGCTGTCGCAATAAATACACAATATTCCTTGCATCGTTTGTGAAATAATACGAATATCATAGCAAACATGCGTTGGGGGGGGTTTGTGATATATCCGTCTTATGGTATAAAGTCTTTGGATGCAATGAGTTATATATTGAGGCCCAGAGAGGAAGTCTATTCATTTCATAGCGTTGACATTGTCATGGTTTAATCTCCACCTACTTCTCCCTCCTTATGTTACTCTATCGCTCATACGATCATGGGGTTAATGCAGGTTAAGCTAAGGACCTGTTATGTGTATTCAAGATTTCCATTAGTCCATTTAAAATGGACACAACACAATTATAAAAACGGGTTGCTTTCGTTGTGTTTTTTTGCGGAGGCTACATGATGTCTGCAACCAAGATGGCTAACGCGATGGAAGCACAGCTGCAATGAATTCACGCTTCCTATAGTTGCATATTGTGAGCGATATGATATATATGTATTTTTTTATGTTTTACAAGTGAGCTCTGCTGATATGTCCATAACCCTAACTAGAATTACTCTTCCTTTGACAACATTCCTAAGTTGTATTATAATTATTGTACTGTTACTGAGGATCACACATTCTAATACTGCATTGGCATCATTTTCCAAAAAGAGTCCATCTCCCATAAAAAAAATTAAAATAGATATATATATATATGCATTTCTTTGAAGCTCATAATCTCATCGTTGCCTATTCCTGAAGTTGTCTGATATGTTGTAAACCAAGCACAGCCATTTTGATCATGTATAGCTTAAAACTGTTTTTGCATTTCATGTAGTTTATTGGTGTTCAGAAAATATACATTGTACAGCTAACCTTATGGTGGAGACATTTTTATTTATTTTTTAATTCAGTGCACTGCGTTCTGCTCTGATCCCACAAACCAAACTGCCTTTGTAGGTTATTGGCAAAAGTTTTGAATCAATCATTCATCGTTTATATAGAATTATTTTACCCCATCGGTGTTGATTTGACTATAATATACATTCAGGTCTCATTCATCCTCTCTCACATTATAATAATAATTTATCAAATTGTATCACTGAAAGAAGTCCCTGCACCATTATTTAATGTGGCTTGCTGAGAAACGTTTCCATTGTAACCACCAGCATCCGTTGTAGATCTGTGAAAAACATAGCCCAAGGCCTCATCGGTCCAGATTCCTCCGGCGCGCTGCAGTCGTTGTCAGGTGACTCCTGGCTGATTTCTCACCGTCTGTGTCCTGTTCCTATCTCGTGTGATTGATTTGACAGCTCAGCGCATTGTCTTCCGCTGTGGCTGCTGTGATCTTATCACCTGAGGGCAGTTTCTGTGCGCCCTCCCCCCTGCTGCAGAGCTTCCCAAACACATTCCTCCCCAAACTTCCCCCCCATCAGGCCCCCCCCCCCGTCCCGTCCTGTCCCGTCCCGCCCCTACAACGACAATGGCAGACAGATACTTTACCTCTTGAGACTCGCGCTTTACGACTCGGGTAATTGTCTATGTCCTGTGGCCCTTATGTGAGACTAAATCATTTCCTGGATGTGTTTATGGACGCTGGTATTTGTTTTGTGGGTGCCATTTGGTGAACATTACAAACTTGAATGCTTTGCATTGCATCATATTCTAAGCTATAGGCAAACGGTTGGAGAAAACAAAGCCAGCTGAGGCATACGCATTTTGGAATATTTCTTTAGCCAAGAGATGGACTTTGACTGCACATGACTGCATCGGAACTGATTAAGTTCACTTGCCATTAAACAACTTCTTCTTGTAATTTATTTTAATTGCTTCGACTTTGCATAGCCTATTTTCTTGGTTGGTACGGCCTGCTAGATAGTAGTGGTTTGTTATTTGCTGGAAAGAACATGCACTGTAGGGGTTGATTATATATTATCGCGAAAGAGTTCTTGAGGTACTATGGTTTAATTCGGCGTCCTATGTTGCTGAGAGACTTTTCTTCAAACACAAAGGATTGCAGCACACATGTGCAGGATGTGGTTCCCATAAATGCTTTTGCAGAGCGTTCATTAATAATCTGGTGTTTCCGCCATAAGACACCATTGTATTGGTCACATGATTAATGTCAACAATTCTCTATAAAAGCAGAGGTCTTGGACGGCCTGAAAGCATAACAAGCCAACAAACTGAACAGGCCTTTTATGCATGCTGTGGACTGTTCCATTCCCATGGCCAGCGCTGGGCCGGGACCCTGTGTATTTTAAACCTGAGCCACTTCCCTCTTTATAATTTTCATTTCCTCTTTGAGTATTTTAGGAGCAGACATAAACTGTTATAAATGTCAGCAGTGTGTTTAGTTCATATCACTTTTATTTTAATTTTAAAAACGATCAAATACTAGTTTTGGGTCTATTCTGCCTCTGGGCATGCAGTGGTCGCTGGCTATTAAGGCATAAAACCCTTTTATCCCCGTTTATCTTGCCACCAAGTAGCAGAGTTTGTCTTTTTGTTTTTCTATCGGCCTCTCCCAAGAAGGTCCTCTGATGTTCACAGAACCTATCCCAATGCCTTTCAAGAAGTGCTTTTAGGACTAAGTGTCTGAATTGTGGATATTGTTTGCAGTCGTGCAGCATGCGGGAGCATGAAAGCCGGGCTTGTTGTGAGCCCTCTGTTGCAGCTGGCCTGACACCGTTCTTTCCTGGGAGGCCACAGACATAAAAGGATACAGCTGTAAATCCTAAACCTTGTTCCTTTGATTGAGTTTCCAAACTCTTTGTGTGTGTGTGTGTGTGCGTGTGTGTGCGTGCGCCGGGTATATTACGACTAGGAACAAGATTTTGCACCAGATCCTAGCTTAGTATTTTTTGCAAATGTAAATAACAAGATGCATTTAATCCATGAAAGTACAATCATGTACGACTATGTAGATATTTGTTATTGGCTGGCATTTTCAAGAACCGCAACAAGGTTCCAGAGATCCTCTTTTGAGTTGAGAGTACCGATCAGCAAATCTCCCAGAATGGGAACCCAGTAGATGTTTATGGTGGACTGCTACTGGGCCTGTAGGGCCCTATTGCTTCATGCGTATCTTTCCAGCTCTCCAGAGCTCAGTGATGATGTAGGTGACCGCACCATTCGTTGCCACTTGTGCAATGGCTGCAGTTTTTGGGGATTTTGTTTGTAATCAACAACGGGTTCTTCCGTGATCGTTTCAGATTTGTTTCATAGGCGCTTCCCCTCCCGGTTGGGGACCATCACCATGGTTTGGCTTTTTTTTTTCCTCTTCCCAGCTTCGGTGGTTGCTTTCCCACCCCATCCAGCAGCCTTGCAGTCTCTGCAGTAACTATGACGATTAGCCCAGCACCCAAGGGACTACTTTCACATCAAAGTCGACCAGAGACGCCGCAGCCGGCCACATTTGTGGCTCTCTTTTTTTTGTATTTTCTGTAATGGCAAACGCAAGGTTTTAATTTTCTAAATACTTGCGGTGTAAATTAAGATCATCTCGGTATGTGGTTTTGATGGATGTTTGGGAATGGTTTCTGTTGTTTGATACGCATGTGGCTTTCATGTGATTTATGGCGCGTCGTGGCTCAGTGTCACCCGGAACATTGTTGTGGGGGTTGAAGGCCCGACCGGGTAACAGACAGGTTGATAAGCATCTACCCAAGGCGGAAAATCAGGGCTTTTTCCGAACTGTGGTCCGACATTTATGACACTGGTTCTGGCATCTCTCCCGATTTGCTTAGCTTCAGGGTTACCTAGGCCTTCCCGTGAACGGATGTCACGACGGAGAACCAGCAAAAGGCTGCGTTGTTCGCTTTGAACACTGAACACACGATTGCATTTCTACAAACGACAGGAAGTTTTCATCTAGGATGCACTGCAGCAGCAGATCTGGCTGCTCCCCATCCCCCTCCCTCTAGAGTCTGTTGGTTGCTTAGCCGAATGTTCTTGTGAGGGAGATGACTCAACACCAGCCTGACGTGTTGAGCAGATAAGGCAAATTTCTCTTTCACTTCGTTCTATGGCCAAAATAATGGTTCAAACGACAGCCAATCGTAGCAGTTTGGTGACGCTGGCTGTCAGTGGAGACTCAGCGGGCAGATTTCCCTCATCTTTATTGGCGGTGGTGGGGGGGGGGTTTAGATGGCAAGCAACACACAGACCCTCAAAGTGTTTTGTTGTGGTCCTCTGTCATAATTTGCACTGCATCCGTGTAACGTCATGTGGCTGTTTGTTTTGGGGAATGTCTGTGCCCTTGAATTTGCTACCGGTTATTGAAGGGACTTGAACCGTGGCTAATTGGCTAGCCAGTTTGCACCGTTTAGATTAGATGCACTGCTGGACTCGACAGTCCAGGCCCAGTTTGCATGTTATTTGATTTTTCATGGTAGCAATTGGCCCTCATGCTAATCTTTATGAGTTAAACAGATTTTGCAACTTTTGGGGTTCCGTATTCTTTTCAGTGTATTTGTAATAATAAAAAAAAACTGATTCATTTTACATAATTGTGAATCTAAATTACTGCATTCTTCCACAACCAACCATGGATTTGTGCACACACAGGCTTGCATTAAGAAAACGAGTCCTATTTTTACAGGGATGGCTGAAGCACTATAAAATATATACATTTTATCTTTGAACAGCTGTAGAGTAGACGTAGAAGGTAACCAGACGCTTTAGCAAGCATAGAGAATGACTCACACACACGGCAGCGTTTTTTTTCTTTCTTGCTCTCTCTCTCGCTCTCTCTCTCACTCTCCGTCCTCCATTTTTGTTCCCCCACCTCCCTTCTCCTCCTAGCTAGCGCTTTCCTTTAGCAAGATAATCTAGAGAATCTGATTGATTTAAGTAGCTTGTGTTTATTTCCCCCTCAATATTTCTTTGAGTCATCTTGTGTGCGCTGCCCCTCACACCTCCACCACACCCACCTCCAACACATCCAACACATCCACCTCCAAAATATCCACCACCACATCCGGCACACCCACATCCACCACATCCACCTCCAACACATCCTCCACCACATCCGACACACACACCCAGCACATCCACCTCCACACATCCACCACCATATCCGACACACACATCCACCTCCACCACCACATTCCCCTCCACCACACCCACCTCCAAAGTGAAGCCAAGAAGGTGCAGCCTGACAACCTTCCTGGGTTTTGATACCGGAGAGAGAGGCGAGCGGGGGTTGGGGGGAGGGAATAAGGGATTGAGAAAGAGAGAGGCCCTTTTTTTCCAGCTTCTCAGCTGGGATGAAAAAAAAGTGTAGACTTTTCTCCTCTTTTCTGATGCTAATGAAAGGAGGAATGGTTTTCCAGGCCTTAGCTTGCAGAGTGTGTCTCTCCTGCAGCATGCTCCACTGCCTGGACATTGTGAGAGCACAAAACTCCGGGCCCGGGATCCAATAACGTGAAATTTCAGCAGAGAAGCGGCCATTGTGTAGCAGGAGGCAGCCGGGGAGAGGGGTTGATAAAAAAAAAAAGGGGGTGGGTGGGGGAGGGCAGAAGGACGGGAGGGGAGGCGAGGGTTGGAGGGTGACTTGGCGAGCACCCAGGGCTCAGGCCACATCCTTTCTCCTCTTTTTCTCCCCACCCCTCCTCCTCCTCCTCCAGGGGGGTGGGAAGCCCAGGGCCCCGAGCAGAAGCAGGAGTAGGACATGAGGGCCCGCTGGAGCTCGGTGAGCCATGGGGCCGAGAGGCAGACAAACAGCCACTTTGTCAGCTTAGTAGGCGGTTGTCCTAGGATCCCCCCTTTCCCCAGCACAGCCGCCCGGCCCAGTGCCGGAGCCTGCCTGGCCCACACGTGCTCCCCCCTACCTTCTCCTCCTCCTCCTCCTCCACTGTCTGTGTGTTGTTGTGTATCCGAGCGGCGAACGATGGCCGCCCCGGATGGTTTTAGTTTTTCTATAGTGTCTGCGGTGATCCCGTTACTGGTTCGTACCCACATATTAGTAATGCGTTGTTCACAAAAACATTAGCGCAATCCAAGTCAACTGAAGTGTCACCGACAGTTATGGACTGTCCCTGTAGTCTCTGCACCACCCCAACCCCCCAGCCCCCCACACACGCTCGCACTCTTAGTCACACACACACACACACACACACACACACACACACACAAACACACACACACCCACACACACAAACAC
>JAOPJJ010000114.1:9298668-9314619 GCA_027122795.1 Enchelyopus cimbrius
GCCCACGCCCAGCCCTCTCCACAGCCCCCCGCGCCTCCCCCCCCCCCCCCCCCCGCCCGCGGGGGGGGGGGGGCCCCCCCCCAGAAACGCTGCCCTCACCCCTAGCAGCTTCATCCTCAGCTCCTTGTCCTCTTCGTCCTGGTCCCTGTACTTCCCCTTGATCTTCTTAAGCTTGTTCTAGAAAAGCCAATACGAAAGAGAGAAGTAAACAAACGGCACATTCTTGTGACTTAACACCGTGATTCCACTTCCAGTCACCTAAGGACCATGAAAAACTTTTAAAAAGTCACAGCACTCGCCATTAAATGGGACAAGAAAGCCACACAGCCGTTACAAATCCCAAACCCCAAGTTCTACGCCGTGTAATCGCCCCACGAGGACTACTTGATGTTTCTCTGGACCTTTTGACCCCTCTTGGGGGGTTGCTGGGAGACGGCTGTAGCTCCTCCTCCGCCTCCTCCTCCTCCGCCTCCGCCTCCGCCTCCTCCTCCTTTATTTTCCTGGCTGGCAGCCTGGTCAGCAGACGCTCCGTCGGCCTTCCCCTTGTCCTCTCCCTCTCCCTCTCCCTCAGTCTCCCCGTCCTTCTGCCTCTTCTTCTTCTCCTCCCTGACGGCACAGCGAGGGAAAACCCTTCCTTAAACCCGATGACCCGTTTCATAAGACACATAAGTCACATGGGGGCAGCAGTAGCTCAGGGGGTAGAGCGACTTGTTCAGTATCCGGAAGGTTGCCAGTGCGACACCCGGCCCCTCCTAGCCGAGTGTTGAGGTGTCGCTGAACAAGACACCTAACCCCTACCTGTTCCTGACATGCTGGCTGTCGCCTTGCATGGTTTGACCTGCTGTCGGTGTGTGAATGGGTGTGTGAATGGGTGAATGTGAGGTATTTCATCGTAAAGCGCCTTGAGTACAACGCCGTTGTAGAAAAGCGCTATATAAATACAGTCCATTTAGCATTTACCATTTACATGACCCGTTCATAAAAATGCCTTTTACAATGTGGGCAACTTTAGACCCATGAGGGCTGAAATCATTGCTCTATTATTCACCCGACATAAGATCGATTCGTTGATAGATTAGATGCCTCATGCAAAGTGCTTCATAGTTTTTATGAATAGAAGTTGGTTTGCAGTTGTTTGATCATGTGTATTTCGTATTGGCTGTGTTTGTGTGCGCGTCAGTGTGTTGTACCTTCTCTGCTTGGCAGTCATGTGCTTCCTCCCCTGGGCGTCCGCATCCACCTGGAGACAAACATTCAGATCAGTGTTTCCAAACCGCTCCGCACGTCACCTGATATGCACATGAGACCGCTGGAGACCCCGGACTTGTAAGAGATAGTTTGGATTTAAATAATTTAAAAGATCTGAAAGGTGTCATAAAAGCACTATGGATATGTATGTAAATGTAAAATATGCATTCATTTTGTTTTAGGACCGATAAAAATGGATGTGGTCCATAAAGTTTGTCAACCAATTAAATGGTAAGCAGTTAGTTAAAGATAATGGAAACCTGGTTACTGTGCCATCTCATGTTAAGTCTGAAAGTATGGTTAGGTGTAGGTGAACGTGTTGAGGAACGCGTGATTATCACCTGGATGGTCTCTTCTTTTGTGGAACTGGCATTAGCAGCAGGCCTGGTAGGGAGACAAACATAACGGGTTCAAAAGCATCACATCTTAAGCGACCGAATCATGTCACTACTCTCTGCTGCGACGCCCTGATCCGCCGTCTGGGGTAAATAAAGCATCTCTTATCAAGCCACCTGGTCGGGACATACTTTGTGTAAGGCAGACGTTTTCCCCTTGTGGAGACGAAACCAAAGCGACACCAGTGACACCCACCTGCTGGGCTGCAAGTGGGAGAGAGAGATGCTGGTGTCTGGAAAGCAGATGTCCTCTTCATTCTCCTCCACTTCCGTTTCTCCCTGCTTCACCTCCTGCTTCACCTCCTCCTCCTCCCCCTGCTCCTCCTCCTCCTCGTCTTCCTCTTCCTCCTCCTGTTTGACACCCTCCTGCTCTTCCTTCTCCTCAGGGACAGGTGCCAGCTCTTTGGGGGCCACGCCCCCCGTCTTCTCTCCCTCCTCCCCCTCCCCCTCGTTGCTGCTGTCATCCCCTAGAAAGAGACACGGATCAGAGACCACTCAGAGACCCCACTTCCTGGGGGGACATCTGTGCCAATTTGAACTCCATAAGATAGAAATTCCTGTTCGCCAGTAGAATACATATATAAAGGCAGAGAAGATACATTTAATAAAAGGCAGAAAAACAAAGTACGATAATAATCACAACTTATAGCACTATAAAGAAAGATAATATGTACAACAGAGGGGAAAATAACAGTCCAGCTCATTGGCCATTGGTTACGGACACCCCATCGCTCTGCTAAGAGCCCTGCGTTGCCCCTGGTTACCGCCTCCTACCAATCAGCTCCTCCCCGTCCTCCAGAAGTTCCGCCGCACTGGACGTGACCGCGTCCATGTCCTCCTCGATGGTCTTCACCTTCCTCTCCCCTCGGTGCCTGGACACACTCTCATCGTCCACCTACACAAGAGGAGCACCCACACAGGCGGTCTGATGTGGCTCTGGCTGGTGTGGACAGAGGATGAACCCACAGAGAGAGAGAAAGGCCACAGAGAGAGTAGACACACAGGGAGAATAGACCTGCATAGAAGAGACACAGAGATAATAGACCACCAGAGAGAGAATAGACCAACAGAGAGAATAGACCCGCAGAGATGGAATGGACCCAGAGAGAGACATTAGACCCACATAAAGAATAGACCCAGATAGAGAATAGACCCACATAGGATGGAAACAGAGAGAACATAGACCCACAGAGAATAGACCCAGAGAGAGAGAGAGAATAGACCCACAGAGAATAGACCCAGAGAGAGAGAGAATAGACCCACACAGAGAGAATAAGGAGGAAATAGACCCACACACAGAGAGAGAATAAGGAGGGAATAGACCCATAGAGACCATACACACAGGAGGATTTACCTTGAAGAGGAAGCTGAAGCCCATCATTAAGTATGAAGGTGGCATGTAGTTCTTCTTTCCTGTGGTGAGATGAACCCATGTTTAGCCTGTTTTCCCTTTCACTGCAGTGTCATGATTTCCATGTGTAAATAGATGTGTAGAGACACAGAGATATTGCCTGATATGTACCTCTGATCATGAAACTTCCAGTCGTCAGATACTCTCCAGTGGGAGCTGTTTTGGAAACCTGCCCATCATAGAAAAAGGGAATGATGATCAGTGGCACAGCCAGTTCTGCCATTCTACGTATGTGCACTGGGAGCAGATATTCTTGAAATCTGATAACTGTGTTTCCCCTATATGCATTCAGCAGCGGCGCACCACCGCTGCTCAATTGTCAGCGGCACAGCAAAAAAATAAAACATTTGCACAAAAATATTTCAATTTTTTTGTTCAAGGCAAAGTTCAAGGCAAATTTGCACACGGATCTGGTCTCAGCAGATAACTTGACTCTGTTGGTTGTTATGTCATATTTGGAAGCTCAATCTGTAAAATGTTCACCTGAAGTAACCATTTAAAAGGTTCTTTTTCAAAATGTTCTTCCGGGGTGCATGCCGCGGACCCCCCTAGCATTGCTAGTTTACCAACTCACAGCACCACTGCTACAAAAAAATGTAGGGGAAACACTGCTGATACACATCCATACATTCCCTCCAACGCCTTACAATACACCGAGTACAGCTACAAACCTAATGACTCCAAATCACCAACAATGTATGCATCTCCTTTAGGGGCCCATATTTCACCCCACATCGTGAGTTGACCTTACCCTGCCCTTACAAGCCTTTCCAGAGCCTGCTCTGCCCTGCGCCATGGTGACATCACAAGTGGGCGTGTCCAACGAGACATAAGATTGGAGAGATCGGCCTTCTAGTGGCTACGGTCCAAGGCTGGCAGAGCGAACCGTCAGGCGGTGACCAAACAGGGGCCCTTTCGAAGCAGCCTGACCCAGCCAGACCGCGGACACGGTCTCACATCAGCGCTGGTCTCACCTGGTGGTGGTGCACCCACCAGGCGCTGGTGATGACCTTGGCGTCCCACGCAGCGCTGTAGCACACAGCCATGGTCCCAGCCTCTGTCAGGCTGCGAGGGGGGATGGGGATCCCTGGAGGAAGGAGGAACAAGGTGGACCAAACACAAAAACACGTTAGGGAAATACAGTGACAGGGCTGAATCAATTATTAAAATGTTTTAATAATAATAATGTTAATAAGCGATACTTGTATTATTAATATATAATATTAGGTCCAGCAACAATGCAACCCTACGATCAGAGAGCTATTAAAGGGCAGGTTCACCTGAGGGATTTTTGATAACACAGCTCGTTGCTCCATGGAGATCAGCGTGGACGTAGATGTCCCCTGGCGACAGAAGATGCAAGGTGCATTTTTTATCAAGTAAACAAGTCAGCGTTCGTCAGCGTCATAAGAGCCTAGGGCATCCCTTACCAGCCCTCAGGTAGCGTTTGACGATCATCTCGTTCTGCTGCTGGTCTCTTCCTGCGATCACCAGGTAGTTCTCAGAGCTGATGAACCACAGGAACTTCTCGAACCTTGGAGAGGAACAGCCAGCAAGGACGATTGAACCAAACTAGCTCCCAGCCTAACTCCATGATGCAGTTTGTCATGGAGGTGAACTCACCAGTAGACCTTCCGGGCTTTCTGAATGGTGGTCACCGTCTGGACCTCTTTGAGGGTCTGCTTGGTCTTTTTTTCTGCCGATTTAAAAGCCTTGAACCGAGAAAAGACGTCATAAGAAGTCCAATTCAAAACAGTCAACATTTTTGGTTTTTGATTTATACATTGTTCATACAATTTTGCCACTTTAAAGTAACATGTATCCCTGTACAGTGTCCTTGAGTGCCGAGAAAGGCGCCTTTAAATAATATTTATGATTATTATTATTATTAAAGAACTTAAAGTAAAGTTGCTTAAGCTGCTCATTTTATTCATTAGTCCCACACACAACCTCTGAATTTGACCCATCCCTGCAGCACACAGATTAGATGCAGGAAGCAGCAGCGGTGCCATGCCCGGGGAGCAGCTGGGGTTAGGTGCCTTGCTCAAGGTCACTTCAGCTGTGGATGTTGAGGGTGGGCAAAGCGCTGTTCAATCACCCAGCCCACCCACATTTTTTCTCCCACTGGTACCGGGAAACCAAACCTGCGACCCGCCAAGCACAAGCCCGGTTCCCTAGCCGTTAGGCCACGACTGGCCCACAAGTGCATGTTAATTGCCTTCCAATCTGATTCACATAGTTCACCTTCTGTGCTGCCTCCACGGTTTTCTGCTCCTTCTTCGCCGCGGTCCGTTTGTGGTCGTAATACCTGAAAGCACGACACAAAGCCGTTCAGTCCTTCCATCCCTCCTGGGATCCGCGTTCGCACCATGACCTCGGCCACACCCAGGCTTACTTTTTGGCGTTGGCGTAGGCCGACAGGCTGAGATCCACGTCCACCAGCATGGGCTTGTTCTTCTGCAGCTTGCTGGTCGGTCCTTTGTCCTTCTTGCTCTTCTTCCCCTTCTGGACCTTCTCCTTGGCCATCTCCTCCTCCGCCTGGTCCTCGTCTTGGTCCTCTTCCAAAACATAGGGATTCCTGACAGGGAGTAAGGAGAGTGTTGGGTTGATTATTACGACTAGGAGTGATCAATTATGCTGTTGACATAAAGGGTTACAGAAAAATACAACCGGATACCTTTATACACAAGGCTATGAAAATTACTACTATGACAACTCAAAACTATGTTGGCAAAATAGGGTTGTTACTGGTCTCATCACAGTGGCCTTGAGCTACCAGCAGCCCAAGCAATCAACATACTGTACATACATCGGGGCAGAGGGATTCACTGAGATTTTCACTCACTTAGACTGGAGGGTTATAACAAAGAGAAACAATGGTGCTCCTACTGGAACCTTAAAGAGCAACATCTCATGTCAAACAGCTGATAAATGATGCAAATCCAAACCAGCATCTGTGTACAGACACACTATCTCTGGAGGCCGGCGTCTTACTTCAGCAGCATGGTGATGTGGTTGGTCTGCAGCTTCAGCTCCTTGATGGCACAGGCCACGGGGTCCCCGGCCTCCTGGGCCTCCTTGACGATGAGGCCGATCTCCGCCCAGTCCACCTGGTTGGCCAGGGCGCTGCAGACCACCTGCAGGGCCCGCTCCACCACCGCCAGGTTCATCTCCACCAGCTCCCCCTTCACCCTGTCCACCTCCTGCAATGGAAGAGATGCGTGGTTGGACCTTGTGCGGGGTGGGACAGGTTTTTCTGTTGCTAGGTGGCACAGAAGATACACACGAGGGACGCTTTACGAGTGACCTTCTAAGAATCGGCAGAGAGGAGTCAGCCAACAGGGCAGTACAGGTGTTTACGGACCTGGGCTTGGTGCAGAGCCACCAGCCTCTGTTCGTGGTCCTTCTTGACGTTGTCCAGCTTCTTCATGGCCTGCTTCTCCTGCTGCAGGGCCTTCATGTCGATCCTCTGGCCCTCCATCTTAGAGTAGAACTCATCCACCGCCTGTAGGGGAACAACATCAATCCACAATCTCTGATGTATCAAAACTCTTATATGAATATGAACTACCATACAGAGTCTACATATTAAGCAATGAACAGAAAAAACACAACAACATCAAATATTTGATGCACACCTTGTCAAATGAGTCAAACTCTACATGCGGGCTCTTTGTGTGCTGAGCAAAGAGGAATGGATGAAACTCTTCATACCTGCAATGAGAAGATATTTCTTAGCATGTAAACCAACAGCACATAATTCAAAGTCCTATTAGAACCACAACATTAGCCGGGCTTACGTGAGCAGTTCTTCGCACGGTTTGTCTGCAACTAAACTTGGCTTCCTCTCACTCTTTTGAATGATGTAACCCTTAAATTGCAAACCAGAAAAGAGACTGTTATACAGATACAGGATACGCTTTTACAAAATAAATACAGATTATGGGTGGTTCGTTATCTTACTTTCCCATTGAAACTTTCGGTTTTCTCCATGTATGTTTCGGCCATTTGCAGGGCTTCCAGGATCTTAGGTGCTGTTAAAAAGGGGGGGAATGGGGGTGATCCTACTTTATGTTTCAGACAAGATGCACGCCGATACACAAATTAATGAGGAAGAAAATCTTAAAAGGCCCGAACCAACGTGATTCTGTCAATCACCATGCTATGAGGTTCAGGGACCAATACACTTCCAATATGTAACTGCATGAAACACCTCCATCAGCTTAGTGCAAGCATAACTACGCTATATAGCCATAGGGCACAAGTAAGAAACTATGAAAAATTCCTTTTATGACCTACCATTTGATAATACAGTACATGATCAATCTTAGGGTAGTTAACATTCAACAAGTGTCTGTGTCATGTAGTGTTCACTGTAATGCTTCTGGTAGGGAATACTGGATCATACCTTGAGCGTCTGCTTGACTGTCAACTTTCACTGACCCCGATAGTCCAACTTCTATCAAACAGTGTTCTATCAGAGTTGCACCATAGGCTGGAGACATAGGAATGGGACATCAGACAGTCAATCATGATAGAGTTCATCTGATATGGCTAGGATCTATTTCATGTTGAAATGTACGGATATTCTGAGGTTGTGATGTACACGTGTGTAATCAAGGTGTTCTCAGGCTACTCACGAAGGTGCGGATTAAGGACCCTTTTCACTTGGTCTCCATGTGTTGCTTTGGAGAGGACTCCACTCAGTCTATATATCAAAAAGGTGTGTTCCATCATGTCAGAACATCCACATAAAGACCCTTTCTAACAGCCTAGTGTTGATATATTGTCAAGACAGAGAGCAAGCCATGAAATGAAGATCGCAGATACTAAATTCTCATTTAGTCATTTACATTTTCGTCCCCAAAAAAATTTCTGAGTCTGAGAACAGTCACGCATTCAATTAATATTTATGCAAAAACAAAAAGATCCACATGCTGGACCAACACTTTGTAAAATGTAATGAAAATGTTTGAAAATCATTCCTTTCAGCCGCTAAAGCATCTCATTACCTCTCAAGGCTTATCAGAGGCTCGGGGGGCCGTGCGTTTTCCACCGGGTAGCGCTCCCTCACCGCAATCTTCACATCCTCCACCTCAGCAGTGCGGAATCGCAGCAGATTAAGGATGGTGTATTCGTGGTCCGCCAAGATGATGTTGCCCTACACAACGTTGTTGAACCAGGCAATATTTGAATGAGGTAGGTAACCTAGCACATGAGAACATTTCATGTGTGACCCATGTCGTTTCTATGACAGCCATACATCCTTTGGCAGTCGTACCCTGTCATAGAGTTCCACAATCAAATGGTATGCAGCCTCGTCTGAGCCAAACTGGATGTCAACAATTCGGTCAATTCCAAGCTGCTTCACATGTGTCAAGCGCCTTGACTTCAGGTGCTTTCGGCACTAAAGCAAAAAAACACAATCTCAATACACTGAACACTTCATACAAACATAAAATAGATAAGGTTTAACTCAAAAGATTGCATCAAATCACAATAGAGACATTTATTTTGACAAAAGATTTATCAGAACCTTACCTTCATGGCAAAGCCGGAGGGCATATTATTTTTGGGCCATTCAAAGTCTGTAGAGTGAATGCGAACTCCGGACTCAACCAAGAGAATAGCTTTAGTGTCAGGCCTGACAAACAGAATCAGAATCAGTATCAGTATCAGTATCAGAAAAAGATGTATTGCCAAGAAGGGTTTTACACCAACAAGGAATTTAACCTGGTGCCTAAGGTGCACCAGGTTTAAGACAAAAAACTATGCACAGAAATTGGCTGTTGTATATTTACAGTATACAGTATATATGTGCAGTATAAAAATGTAAACATTAAAAACTAATTGATTGCCATTAAAATGTGACCAATTACATTAAGGATATATAACGCAGAGGCCCCAAGGTTGTAAAGCCATATCTTAAAGAACATAAAAAGGACATTGAGTACAGAGATAGGAAGTGGACTAAATCTTACTTTTGAAGGCGTATGAGATAAGTCTTAGTGTCGATGTCATAGACATTGTTTACTCTCATGCCAAGGTAGCTGCAAAATAAGTAGAAACATTAATGTGAAACATGTTTCACTACTTTAATCTTTGATCTTATAGTCACACATGGCAGTCAAGGTGTTAGCATACAGTATTAAAACTTACTTGGCATTAATCTCAGCAACAACTGCCCTGATGTCCACGGTATTGAATCTCGTTTTCATTCTGACTTTAGTTCTAGTCACGATTAAAAGACAACGATTTATTGAAAAGACATCTATATATTACAAGCAAAGCATAAGGGAAACATTTCAACCCTGCTCATAACATGCATCAGAGCACAGCACAGGCTACTACCGCACATGCGCAGTAAGGCCTTTGTTACGGAAACCCAGATGCGACAAAATAGATAATGTCTTACATGTGTGGCATGAAAATATATGAACAGATAATGTAGATTCATGCGCGTAACCGCTTCGCACTACACGACTCGTGCGTGCAATTATATATGACAAGGACCACCTCACGTGCACACACACATGCATGTGTGTGACACCTGCACGCGGAACCTGCGCAGAGAGTGTCATGATAGTTTTTATTTGTTGAGGTCGGAAAATGTGTAAAGATGGGCAATTTACACTCGTCCATTGTTGCTAGGGACCCGTCAAAGCGGTTAGGCTTGTAGTGGGCTTTTGCTACACAAATGGAGATGACAGAATGATGCACTACTCAAACTGGCTTATTGGGGTGAAAAACAGGGCATGCATTAGAAATGCATGTAAAACGCCTCACACCGAATGGGACAACAGAGGACATCCCGTCGAAATGCAGAAAAAGAACCCACCGATTAATCGAAAAGCATCAGAGCTAGCGGTCGGCATATCCCTTTGGAAGAAAGGTATTTGGCGAGTTATTCTGTGACTATAGCGATATTATTCTGTATCTGCGTGGAAAATGTGAGGCCTTACAGCACACAACACCTCGAAGACTAATGCATCATCTGTGTGGGGTTTGGTTCATGCATGTACACATTCGTTTGGCATTTGCAGCGGTTTTTCTCAAGTGCTGTGCAGGAGCTCCTCGCTCCGGAGGGCACCTCGGGTCAGAGCGGAGGGCGAGGCGTGCTCGGTTACCAGGGCAACGGTCAGCTAACAGGGCTCGCGGGCTAGGTTATCTTGCGTTGGTGGTGTGTGTGTTGCGTTTGACAGATCGACGATTCACTCATTGACTCGGCTATTAAATAAGTCACAATAGCAATGTGTCGTTGGATAACGAGTAGGATGAATAATCGACGTGTTGACGACAGGAACCATCTGAAATGTGAGCTGCATTTAAGCTAGCTATGCGCTCGGTGCCCACGCGCGTCGCTGGCGATGACAGGTCAGAGTACAGCAGACCTTTGGACACAGCGAAGGGTTCATCGTCTAACCCGAGATACATTTTTTTGTGTGCAAACGCTTATTGGAACTAACCTGCAAAAAAATTAATAACACGTGTGTGTGTTCGTTAGATAAACTTATGGTAAAAATTCATTTCAATTTTGCAGGCTACAAAATAATCAAGAAGATTGGGGAAGGGACATTTTCAGAGGTGGTGAAGACTCAAAGTGTGAAAGATGGAAAATTCTACGCTTGCAAAACCATGAAGCAAACGATTACCAGGTATTTGCTCATTTTCCATATCATAATTACTGAAAGATTAATAAATAATTGCATTACATATGTATACAGTGCAATGTAACACGCAGATGTTCAGCAGCTGAATCATCATACCGTACAAATTAAAGCTGCATCATTTTCAATTGTATCTTAGTCTAGAGCAAGCAAACAATCTTCGGGAGGTCCAAGCCATGAAGAGACTCAGCCCACACACCAATATCATTCAGCTGCATGAGCTGATCTTGTAAGTGTCCGTTTACCTCTTTGTACATTGTAGTACAGTCAGCTCAGTAAGTTGTGTATTTGTATACCAATAACATGGACATTCCATTCTTTAACATTGCAGTGACAAAGAATCTGGCACCCTGTCCTTGATATGCGAACTAATGGACATGAATATGTATGAATTTATACAAGGTGAGTTTATCTGTCGAGTAAACAATTATTTAATCAAATAATCATCTAGTCCAAGGACGTGCATTACAATAAATGCCTACATTATACTTATTAACCAAAAGCAAAGCAAAAAGCATTGTGCAAGTGTGTGACTAATGGTTTTGGTTAATTCGTAAATGAACAAGGCAATTCATCTGAAAATATATTATTTACCGCTTGCTTGGTACAAACAATTATTGGTGTGCCTTGTGCCTTTCATAGGTAGACAAACTCCAGTGCCTGAGAACACGATCAAACAATACATGTACCAGCTTTGTAAATCTCTTGAGCATATGCACAGGTGGGTTGAAACGTTGAAATGTTCACGGACTAGTTTGAAATGAAATATATCGGTGCATAACAGCTTTCCCCTCCACTATATATAACAGGTGTGGCATCTTTCACAGAGATGTGAAGCCAGAAAATATTCTCATTAAAGTAAGTGGCACAATTGAAATCAAAACAGTTCTAGACGTTTGCCCTGTACGACTGTCCTCATTCGTTGCACATTACCCTTGTAGCAAGACACCCTTAAGCTGGGAGACTTTGGATCCTGCAGGAGTGTGTTCTCCAAACCTCCGCATACAGAGTACATCTCCACCCGCTGGTACCGGGCACCCGAGTGCCTCCTCACAGACGGATACTACAGCCTAAAGATGGACGTCTGGAGTGCCGGCTGCGTGTTCTTTGAGATCTTCAGGTACCTGATTACATGGACAAATGCGAGGAACCAGAGTTGGCTGTGTCATTAACTTTGTATCCTTGCCAATTAAATTTAGTTATTTTGTATATATTTTGTATGGAATCAATCAGTGACAGAACTTGGAGTCATTCATAATAGGCCTGTTTGGTCATCACCAAAGGGACAGGATGGTGTATTTTGTATGGAGTGAATCGAAACTAGCATGAACCCAGCCTTTGTGGTCATGTCATCATCAAAGGCTATGCATGGATCACAGTGCTTTGAACATTTGATGCCATGGATGATAGCTTATGACCTGTATTCCAGCTTGAACCCTCTTTTCCCTGGATCCAATGAATTGGACCAGGTGGCCAAGATCCACGATGTACTGGGAACACCGGAAGGCAGTGTCCTGCAGAAATTCAAGCAGTAAGCTCCATTACTTACCCCCAATTGTTGCTTGATCTTAATTACGATGCAGTTATAATAACAAGTGAACATTTGTGTTCCATAAAACAACAATACTTACCAAATTGTACCCACATTGTTTGGTAGGTCCCGGGCGATGTGTTTCGACTTCCCCCCTAAAAAGGGCAGTGGTATCTCCCGGCTGATCCCCAACTGTCCGGCGCCAGCCCTGTCCTTGTTGTACCAGATGCTGGCCTACGACCCTGACGAGCGCATCTCTGCACAGACGGCCTTGCAGCACACATACTTCAGGGAGATCAGGTGGACTCCTCTGTGACCTGTTGGTTTCCCCTTATTAAGGCAGATTCTACCATTTGCAATGCATTTTAAGATGCATGTTTTACAAACAGTACTGCAAAAGTCAGTCAGGGTGAAAACATTGACAGAATGTTTTTGGGACGATAATGTAAAGACCAATGTGGATCCTTTCATTCCAGTTAACTAATTTCCCTTCACCTTGGTTTTCCCAGACTGGCAGAGAAGAAAAGTGAAAATCTGTTTAGGACTATTGAGGCGGTGGAGGCAGCGGAGACTGGCAAGATGCCTCATTCTATAGAGCACATCTGGCGGCCAGCACGAATCGGCAAACAAGTTAGGGGAAGACATTCAAGGCAGACTTCTTTATTAAGTGTGAGTCCATCTTTGCCCTTCCTATCCCCCCAATATTTGTATGAAACAGTATTTTTGCAACCATTTTTAGATGCCACATAGAAGTTAGTTGTATAATATTCAAGAGTGTGCCGTTTCTCTCAACCCGTCTCTATAGTTGATCCTATAACCATCCTGCCCCAGGCATGTTATGGTCAAAATAAACATGTGCCCTTCTGTGTCTGCAGCACAGCATAAAACACGCAGCAGAGCCTCTGATGAGACACAACATCCCCCACTATGCAGCCGAGTTACCCAAGCTCAACATGGTGGTCCCGGGCCCCCAGGTCACCTACCAAGCCTCCACGGTGCCCCCGCTCACAGGGGTCCACCGGAACTCACTGCCTGCGATCTCCACCAAGAAGTGCCACTCACGGTTGGCCAAGGTAAGACGCATCAGATTTATTAGTCCATACATACGTCTGAATTCAAGTGTGAAAGGAACACAGTGAGTGGGCCTGGGATGAAAGATACCTGTAGTGTGGTGTAATGCAGAGGGTTTGAGCTGCGGTTTCCCTCTCTTTGCAGCCCAGGGATGAGTCACACCGTGCCGGGTTC
Source organism: Enchelyopus cimbrius (assembly GCA_027122795.1). Lineage (NCBI taxonomy): Eukaryota > Metazoa > Chordata > Actinopteri > Gadiformes > Gaidropsaridae > Enchelyopus > Enchelyopus cimbrius. Next base: position 9,312,166 of record JAOPJJ010000114.1, read on the forward strand.
AAGACCTACTACATGCCACCTCTCGACAGAAAACGCGGGGGCTACTGAGAGAAGGACAAGCCACCCCACCGAGATCAGAAATACAAAATACAGCCTTTTCTTTTCACGCCTCGTGTGAGATGAGAATAGTTGTTTGTTAATGTTATGAACAGCATAAGAAAAGAAATTAGTTTCAAACAAGATAGGCCTACAAGCTGAATGTATGGCCTTCGCCTGATTAAGTACAGTAAAAACCAAACACGGATTGTTTTAACTGAGCTTTTCTACCATGTAAACCGCAGCAATCATTTGAATTCAAAGACAATAATAAACAGGAGAAGAGGTTTTGTTTCCCAATTCCATGTTGCAAGGGTATCATGTGTCCAGGTCCAAATTATTAGTGTTATTAATGCAAGCAGTTGAACAGTTCATTTGAACTGGAGCAGCTGCACAACGAAGGCGGAGCAACACTCTTCACATAGGGAAGCATTAAAAAAATGGCACTGTGGCACAATGTGGTAAATATGGAGGGTTTGGTTGGCATCCACGCAATGAGAAACATGTACAAGTAGTGCTTCTGAGGCGCGCATTGCGTTTTAACCACGTGAATACCCTGGAAGAGAAAGTGTTAATCCCAGAGGAATTGATAATGCTTTTGAAGTTTTTGCGTCCAGAAATACAAAGGAGTTATACAAAATGTACGATTTTTATGCTCGGGGCATTAGGGCATAGCAAATGCATTGCTGAACGCCAATTACAGAAGAGGATGATTCATCTGATCTAAATTGTTTGAGAAATGTTGCCTGAAAATTTGTCAGATCGCGTTTGTCTGAGGCTTGCATCGGCTGCAGTAACGCTGTTGAGAACAAATGAATGAATATTAAATTAACAATAAATTGTTACGTGTAAAATGTTATCCAAGTTAAACAAAAATGGATTTGAGCTTTGTCGCCTATAAATGTATGCCATCATTTGACTTATCTTGGCAGTAATTGGTCATTAAAAAATAATATACAAAACGAAACAGTAGGACACACCCTGTTGGTGGTCTACTGTTCCGTAGCACTTGATTGTAGATTATACAAATATTCCCCAATTAATGATTCTGTTTTTATTTGTGGCTCGCAAAATGAAACACTTTTGAATGCTTTCCTCAAAAGCAGTTCTAAGCCGAGTACATCCTGAAACCCTGGGAGGCTCATCCATCACCGGATAATCAGCGCGAGATCGATTGAAGCACCAAGCGACGCTGAAGCACCGAGTCGCGAGTTATCCGTATTATTCAGGCTTCAAGCAACCACGTTTTTAAAAATAAGCCAAAAAATAACGCAACCAGTGACTCCAAATTTTTCCAAGCGAGTTCTTTTGAATATAAGCCCAAAGTCGCCTTTATAAGAGGACTTTGCAACTAGGCTGGTTTGCAACGTTACAGGGAGGAACGCTTGGGATCGGGAATCGTTTGTTTTTGTCTGTGTCTCCGATTTGACCAATCATGCTGTTGACTGAGGTTAGGACCTCCTACTACATTAACATATGGACGCAGAACAAATATGTAGGTCAACAGAAATGTAGAAATAAATATAATGCATTTATTTATTCTGGAATGTATTTTATTTATTTCTACATGTATTTATGCATTTATTAATTAATGTATTTAAGTATGAATTTATGTATTCCTCTATTTATGTATACATGTATCATGCATTAATTATCCATTCATTTATGTATTCATTTATTTATGTATTAATTTAAGCATTTATTTATTTATTTATAAGTCATATTTCAAATAAGTCATTTAGAAAATGGATATGCAAGTGGACTTTGAACAAAAATGAAATTGAAAAAACAGAAACCTGTGTATTCAAGATTATTTTAATATTATTAATATGTATACTTTAGGCTTAGAAATATAACTATCAATGACAAAACTTCACTGGAGTAATGGTCTTTTGCGTAGGCCCCCATCAGTTCACTGAATTACAATATACACATTATGATACAGAGCAGATTGGAATCTGAAATATTAATATAAATGTTTCAATAGATAAAGTTTCATAATTTTCTCACCTACTGTATTAGCCATGTGTGAGTATGAGCACGCTCAAATGTAAAGCCATCTTATCTAAACTAATTTTAAGTGCAAACTTTTTTTTCTCTCCATTAAAAGACTACGATTGCAGCATCCAGCTCATAGATTCAGGTTTCATGACTGAGGGGGGTTTAAGCCATGTGCAGCAAGGCAGTCCTCAACTCTCTTGCTTGTTCCTTTATAGTAGTTATAAAACAAATGAAAAAAACAAAATCAGTGCAAAGTCATTTGTAGGGATTTTCTACGGAGACAAAAAGTGGTGTTTGGAAATTCTAAAAGATGGTTGATTATAAAAAGGTCAGTTTGCCCGTCCCTCTCCAATATATATATATATATATATATATATATATATATATATAAACTGACACTTTAATAAAAAGCCTCTT
>JAOPJJ010000114.1:9450145-9460572 GCA_027122795.1 Enchelyopus cimbrius
ACACACACACACACACAGATATGTGTTGACCAGATGTCATGGACTCTGATACTTTGACTGTGATGAGCAGAACACACACACACACACACACACACACCTCTGGATTACAGCCGACCCCTATCAGAGACCTCGGCTGGATTTGCTAAATGTAAATAAAGGCAGGGGGCGGGGGTAATCCAGAGCTCCAGAATGATGGTGGGAGAACATAATATGCGCAGGACGGACACCAGATGGCAGCTTCGTACATGGTAGCGTGTGTGTCCGTGTGCGTGTTTCAATGTCAGGATTATGTTCTGTTCTAGCTGTGCCACAGATGGATTAAAGCAGAACATTTCTTTTCGGTAGCACACCCCAGCCTTTCTGCGGGTCTTCGCATGCCGTCACTAGAGCCGTGTCCCGGCTTGGTTCTGGTGAGATCTCCTTCCAGACAGAGCACGCCGTCAAACCGCCGTAGCTACGTTAGCATGTTATGCTGCGTTGCAGCCTGGGCTAGCACATGCTGTGTCTCGGCATCAGTCTCTCCGGTTACAGTCTCGTGCTGCTCCCATCACTCACCCCCCACATGCACCCTCCAACTTCCCCCCCCCCCCGCCCCCAACCTGGCCCCCGTGCTCCCCCCTCTGTCCCTCCCATCCATTCCTCTCGCCGCGTGTCATTAGCAGCCTGACTCTGACTTTATGATGGCCTGCACGACCCCAAAAACATAAGAACGAGCGAAAGGGAAAGGGGGCTAGGAGGACGAAGAGGAACGGAGACGGGAGGGCGATGACAGACTGAGATTCAGACGTTTTTTTTACCGAATGACAGACAGAGAGCAAAACACACACACACATACACACACACACACACACACACATCCCCAACTCAGTTAACAACCTCCACTAAGTGTTAATGATTGCCCCTGTAAACATTAGCGCCCCCCACCCCCGACACTGGTTTTCCACAGGCAGTAGTTAAGGACTTAGTGACCCGAACAACCTCCCCCCCCCCCCCCATCACATATCGGCATCAGCCTCTGCAGCTATGCATGGTCAATTCAAAGTGTCACCTCTGAAAGCATGCACACACACTCATAGGCGCACACACACGCACACAAACACAGAGACACACACACACACGCACGCACACACACACATGCACACACTCAAAGGCACACACACACACACACACACACACACACACACACACACACACATGGACACACTCAGAGAGATACACACACACACACGCACACACAGAAACAAACACATTTGCAGAAAGCATACAAGAGGGTTCTCTGACACGTCTGGTGCCAGCAGAGTGTGTCTAGGGGGCAAAGAACCAGAGGAACCGGAGGAGAACCAAGGCCCGGGGGTTAACACTACAACCATGTTTCTGATATAATAACACAAACTGCAGTAGAAAACGTGTTCACCTTGGGTGAGTGGAAGGGCCCATTAGTGGATGTTTGCATTAACACACAAAGGTCAACATTGTTCTTTTAATTGCTTGCAAAGGCATTCAACATCATGACAAAGTGATTAATAATGGAGAGTTCATAATGGAGAGAGAGATATATGAATGTGAGATAAGCAGGATGGAGTGAGAAAAAGAGAGAGAGACAAGAGGGATGGTGTGAGAGAGAGACAAGAAGGAGGGATGAATGAGACGAGATGGAGTGAGAGAGAGACGGATAAGAGACAATATGGAAAGGCTGAGCAGAGTAGCTAGACAAAGGAGAGAAAAGTGAGTGAAAGACAGAATACAGAGGCGGGGGGACGGAGCGGAAATGAGAGCACGGAGAGTGGAGGAAAGAAAAAGAGTAATTGAGGCAGATAGAAGGAAAAGGAGAAGTTTGCGAAAGAGAGAGAGTTGAGAGGGTGTGAAATGTGAGGAGAGGAGTTTAATTTGTTTTTTGGGCAGTGTCGTGCCGTCACAGAAATGTGTTTACCAGACCCTTTTCTGCCATTAGTGACACTTGATCAGCCCTGTTGAAGAATCCCAAATATCATAACTGCCTCATGGATCCTCCAAATGTCCCCATAGCTCTCTGTCCTCTGGACTGTGTCTGTCCATATGTCTCTCCTGGGCCTCTCTCTCTCTCTCTCTCTCTCTCCCCCAGTTCCTCTTTCGTTATTTCTCTCTCTATGTTTCAACATACTGTTCATCTTCCATCCATGGCTGTCTCTGTTTGAACGTTGGCCTTATTTCTGTGTACCGAAGGTGCGTTCAGACCACATAGCGGCAGTGTTGACGTGTTTTGAAGACGATGCCTCTAAAGGCCGCTCTCTGTTTGGGTAGAGACTGCGCAGAAGGACCCTGAAGGTCTCGGCTGAAGAAATTATTATTAACCTTCAGCCTTCGCTTCTGACGCTCCACTCGCAATCCTCCCCCATTTCCGCTGCCCTTTTCCACAGCCGCCAGGGCTTAGCCTGTCTCCCGCCCGTCCCAAGCGGTTGGCATGTGTGTGTTTTTCTCCGCCCAGCCGTCCGCGGTGGACACTCCTTAGTGCTGAATTATCAGATGAAAACCTCCCTCGGGCGTCCATCTTGCTGCCACGGTGGACTGAGCCGGGGAAGCTTGCCCTTTCGCTCCATGTTAGCGCCTCCAGGCCCCCTGCCTGCCTCCCTCATCCTCCTGTTAATGGCAGCACCAGACAGACCCACTCTGTCCAGCTCCACTTCCCTTCCCACCAAGAGGAAGCGAAAAGGACAAAAAGCTTGGGCTGGAATGCCCCGCCATGGCGGGGCCCTCGGATTCCCCCGAAATAAAAGGCTTGCATGCTGGGTAAGCTCACCTTCGTTGGGGCCCCTGGGCGGGAAACCCTGTGCGTTGTGCTGCAGCGTCCGGGGCCGCGGCTGACAGGAAGCCAACCCGCCCCCGCCTCCCCCCACCCCGAGCGATCCTTCAAGACTACTCTTTATTGTTGTAACAGCTCAGACATTTGACATCGAGCACAGAGCGAGAGAGAAATGGAGGTAGAAATGGAGAGGTTTTTTGTTTTATAGAGGGAATCCAAAAGGGTCCTGATGTGCAGGCAGGGTCGGCCAGAGGTCCTTGTGGGCCCGGTCTCCTGTACCGGCGTAGGTATAATGCTCTGGTCCGGTGGTCCAGGACAATGTTTAGAAAGGTTGACTCCATGGTCAACAGGATTTTTGACCAGAGAGAGAGAGAGAGAGAGAGAGAGAGAGAGAGAGAGAGAGATGACCCACTCTTAACACTATCTACCCATCCTGAGGCTTATGACAGAACGATGGCCCTGCGGTCCATGGATCTTGATTTGAGTTGTTCCCCCTAATCCCTTCCCCACACTCCAGAGAAACGCCCCGATGTGCATCTGCGTGCACGGGAACACACACACACACACGCGCCCGCATGCATGGAGGAATGGGCGCAGGGAGGCCAGCTAACTACATTGGGGCGCTCCGTGCGGCGGAGAGACAGAGTGTGTTGTCTATTTATAGGGGGAATAAATACATTAGAGTCCTCCCCAGTTAGCTTGCTTCCCACTCGCGTTCCTCCGCGCTGATTATTCACGTCTAACTCGACCCCGGCAGTCCCATCACACAATGTAATTGTGTACAATAACAATCGGCCCAATGGGAAGAATAAAACTGAAATATAGTTTGTGTGTGTGTGTGTGTGTGTGTTTGTATGTGTAATGGAGTTGTGCCTCGTGGTCATAGCGTTTTTGTGCCAGCATGCTAGCATGCTAACGTGGCACTGCGTTGCCGGGTAGCACCGTCTGGGCTGCACGTGATAGAATGGAGATGAACCAAAACAACCTTCAACATGACGTGACCCCACACAGCACAGCACAAAACAACACAACCAAACGCAAACCCAATGCAAAATATAATTGTGTTATGTCTGAATGCTACAGTAATACAATATATTAAGTAGAAATATGCCATGAAGTAGAAATAAGAATTCCTTGAGTTACCCCTCAAACCAAACGCGTACCATTCTGTCTGGGACACAACATCTGACGATAACGATCTCCCTGTGTGACTCACAGTTCTGATTGCAATCGATATGTGTCTGAATAAATAAATCTGCACATCTTCCAAACGCAAAACTCTGCCGAAAATTGCAAATTGCAAAGGAAAATAGCTAACGTGTAATAACCTCATGCCGCTGACAGTCCAGATAACCTCACCAAATGTTCTGTCAGTGTGCTGTCCAGCGCTGGTCTCCCACCGCCACCATCAGCACCGATACAGACCCCTTGGTGACATGCGGGGCCAGGGTTCAGGGGTCAGGGTTTAGCAGCTATGCGCATCAGGCGGTCGACAGGCGGGTCAGGTTGGGCTCGGGGCCCGGCGCGCGGCCCCTGTCGCAGCAGGTTTCGGATTTGAATGTGAAACCGTGGATCAGGGAGTAATCTGAGTTTAATACACAAATCCCCTGCCCCAATCCAATCAAACCTAATACCCCCGCACCGGTCGGCCAGGCCCAGAGATCACTATCGCGCCCTCGGTCTCCATCCGGCTCTGTCTCTCTCTCTTCTCTCTCTCTCTCTCTCTCTTTCTCTCCCTCTCTTTGATTCCCAACAGCGACTGTCTCTCCATCACACCCACGGTCTGTTACTTTTTCAGGGAGAATATTCATTGATATTTAAGGCTGTTTTAACGTCTTTTGCACGCTATTCTCAGCTCTGAACATCGTAACCAGCATATGGGTGTTTTCACTATGAATTATTATAGACATTTATGATATAAATCACAGAGTTTGCACAACGTGTGCGTTGTGTTGGTTCATTCAAGTGTGAGTCAGATTCTAGAATCTCAAACACTGATCTCATGCTTTGTAATACACTGGATGGTGGAACCATTAGCACACACTGTACGCATGCCCTAACACACGTAGACATGGATTTGTCTATGTGTGTGTGTCCGTTTGTGCGTGTGTATGTGTGTGTGTGACAGAGACACAGTGCATGTGTGTGTATGTTTGCGTGTCATGCCCAGCTGATGGTATTTAATGCTGCCCTGAGATATTTAATCCTGATTACCAGGAGTATGAAACACACACACACACACACACACACACACACACACACACACACGCACACACACACACACACACACACAGTATCGACGTCCACACATACACACGCACGCACGCACTCACGCAGACACAGTATCCACGTCCATACTAAAATGCACTCCACATATGAAACCCTCCCTGATTGTCCTCCAGGGGGTGCTGTGTACTAGTGTACTTCTTCGTGACTGGCTATACCAACTCTTAAATGCACCAATCCCTTGCACTCATCCTGACCCTTCTCATCGCTCCCTCTTCATCCCAAACCGTCGCTCCATTCATCCACCCCCCCAGCTGTGGGGTGGTGTGTTATTTCAACCTCACTTTACAATGCTAATAACGGACTAGCCACCGGAGCTATTTCACCATTTATATACGGAATGATTCACCCTCACTATTTGTTATTTTCGGAATTTTGTGTATTTAAGCTGAAGCTCGAGACAAATATTGAGGGAAGGCCTGCCTCTCTCTCTCTCTCTCTCTCTGTCTCTCTACACACACACACACACACACGGAAAACACACATAACAGGACTATATAGCATGATGATTTAATGGTCGGCCTAATTGGAATCAGCCGCCGGACACCTGGAGTGATGGTTCAGTGTTTTACTCGTCATCGCCTTCTAATGTGGAGGGTTATGCTTGTTAAGAGACGAGGAAATTATGTTTCAGTGTTTTTGTGTGGATGTTTGTGTGTGTGTGTGTGTGTGTGTGTATGTGTGTTTGAGAGAGGGAGAGAGCGCACATACGATATACTGTACACTATTAAAATGTGCAGTGTATTCGACAGGCGTAATACATCATAACGATCGGGCGCCATGGTTACGCCCGGACGCAACGCAATGAATCAGCAAGACGCACCTGATCTCGATTAACAAGGGCCTGCTTCATATTGAAACTAATGCGATTCGTATAATGTTCAACCATAAATACTTTAGCATCGCAGGGATCAGATATATATTCTGAGAATATACCTCGGGTTACCTCCGTTCACACGTAATGAAGGTCCTGCTAGATCTGCTGGCTTCCTGAGGAGAAGCTTTATGTGCATGAGATGTTTTTCATAGTTAGGTTGCAGTTGACTACAGTGGGCAGTGCTTTGACCTCTCGTGGTCGGGAAGTCACCCTGATTGGCTCTGCCTCTTTGTCTGTCCATCTCTCTCTATGTCTGTCTGTCTGTCTCTCGCTCTGTCCGTCCGGATGCAATGATGTTAGTTTTTTCTTTAGCGATGGGCTAGCAAGTATTGTTTCAGGTGTCTCACACACACACACACACACACACAGAAAGTCTCTAAGGTTATTATGGTCTGTCATTGTTTAATCCCCTCTCATTAAGCGCTGCAGACAAAGGGCGCGCCCATTGTCTCTTTGTTAGCCCTCTTATCTCCGTCCGTCCTTCCTTCCGCCTCGCCGCCATGCGTCCTACCTTTTGTCCCCCACTCAAGGTCGGTTTGAGCTCCACTTAAACACTCCCATTCATCCCAGACTAATACATGGGAGAGAGGGAGGGAGAGCGAGAGAGAGAGAGAGAGACAAAGAGATGCTGACGGTATCCTTAGTAGCTGCTTCCGCGTGCTGTAGCCGTTGTGTTGCAGCGAGGCTTCGCGTGTCATGTGACTCCTACACTGTAAAACAACTTGAGACAGTATAGTAGAAGGAGAGTGGAAGGAGCGAGACGGAGGGGCTGAGAGTCAGGTCATTTTAATGGTCCAGCCTTCAGGTTGGGTGGAAAGTATATGGAATGTGAAACGCTTTTGACACATGTTACGTTGGTGTCTGCAAACTTATGGGGACAAACGTAACTGCAAACTTATGTGGATTTTTGCACATGCATGCAGTCACAGGGACATCTGAGTACACACACACACACACATACACACAATCACAGCAGGTCACCAGAGAGTAACAGAGCGCAGGATTGAGACCAAATGAAGAGAGTAGTGCTTTCCTCTGGTGTTGTTATGCTTTCCTTTCTGGCTCATCATCCCCACAAAGGGATCTGGACAAACAGAGATCCATTAGAACGATCACTTACCACATGCAGCACCAAATGAGCAGTCTTTACAAAGGCAAATAGTTCAGAACAAAAGCTAAGCAGCAAATGATATGCATTTATGGTGGCTTTCCATAGAAATGTTTGTAACAGTGCAATAACTCAATTTGTTATGAGGTGTTATGTTGGTGTACCAACAGAGAAATGAACGCTACATATGAATTATTGTTGTCTCTGGAGGTGAATGCAACAGATGCATGAAAGATTTAATTGCTGAGAAATCTAACTTTCATTTCATGAATTTCCAAATTCAGGGTGTTGCAGATAATTGCATCGAAACACAGATATCCTTATTTTCACAAAAGTCCAATCCAAAATAATAACACAATATAAACACAGAACCATGCACAGGAATAGAATCTGAAGGTCTATATTACACTGACACCCGTCAGGAATTCACACAAATCCATGAGTTTCTAATGTTGGGTTCCAATGGGTTCATTCTGCTGTTCTCACAGCCTGGACAACACATGTAACCATATTGTGTTCCAATTAGGAATCACTGTAAAAGAAGCACCCACCTCACTGTCCAACACATCCACAATAACACAGGCCATAGCCATGAATACCTTCCTTACTTCCTTCCTTCATTCCTTCTCCCCTCCTTCTCTGTGCTGACAGAGTGCTGATTTCCTGGCACAGTGATACAACAAATAGCAGCAAATGTCCGTCTGACTGTGAGCTCTGTCCAGCCCTGTACCTGCCGTAGCGTGCTGATGCTAATGTTGTCTGCGCGTCCACAGGATCATTAGGGGGAGCGCACAGACTCATTAGCTCGTTATTTACCCAGTGCTAATGCAGGCTGATCATCCTTCAGCGACTCCTAGCTGCCTATTTCCTAGTCTCTCTGTTGTAATCGTGTGATGTGTGTGCATGTGCAAATATGATGGTACATCGCTTCCTGACAGAACGTTTTGGTTCTTTGGGTACTTCCTCATGTCTGACATACACACTAACACACCCCCACACACACATGCATGCACGTACACACGCACGCACGCACACACACAAACACACACACACACAATTATTGTCCGTCTGGCAATTGGATGGTTGGTGGTTTTAAATATGTAACCATTGAAGAGAATACCAAAATATCCCATCCAGGCATCTCCTCCCAAATGTCCTCCCAACACTTGCTTGTATATTTATTTTTGCACCAGAAAGTAATTCAACTCTATAACAAACAAATAGACAAAGTCGATAAGACACTCTTTATTGAAATAGCGTTTGCTCTGTAAACACACTCAGAGATTATGATTCAACACTGGCAAGACTTAGCATGAGCAATGGGTTTGGGGGAATGGATTTAGTTCTGTGGCACCGACGTCGATCTTTATAGGTCACGTTCCCTTGCCCTGTTTCCATGTTATTCAAACTTTGTTCAGAGTTGTGTTTGGATGGTGCTGCCAAAATCATTTTATTATTTAACGATCGCAGTGACTCGAATTCCAGACGGAAGGTCAAAAATGCTGAAAATACCTTCGACCCTTACATGAGGCTGACTAAACAAAAATCACACAACGTTCCTGCCTTTTGGATGAGTGTGAAATGAGATGAACTCCCTCATCCCTCCAGGTCCCTTTGGTCAGCGGGTAACCAGCAACGCTCTGCCGTTCACTAGCAGGGCGTCAGGTCTTGTGGTCGTCTCTCGCTACAGCCTTGGTATTTAGCAGGAGGTCTTCCTCATCACTGTGCTGCTGTCTCAGAGGCAGTGAAACACAAACTCTCTGTTGATACTTAACTCTGGAAGAAAAGACACTTAGACCCAGTTCAAGAGCCGGCTGCCTGTCCGGTAAAGTCCAACTAGTTGAGCCTTGCGTTACCATGACCGTGACAGCTTTGGTCCCTCTTGCTTTGAATGCACTCACTGTATTCCACGTTGGATGAAAGTCTCCACTAGAAGGCATGTATTATTCATCATTAGACAATCGATTCCTCAAAGCAAGAAGAATCGAACTAGCGACCCAGAAGTTTTCAAATGACCATCTCTAGCTCAAGAGCGGCCACTGCTTAATAATAAGAAAGACACACACAAATACAAACACTCATACACACATACACATACGCATGCACGCACACACACACACACACACACACATGCACGCATGCAAACACAGATGCGTGTTTCTACATTGAGAAGCATGCAAGCTCATTGATTTAAAACAACAAACACATACTTGTGTGTGTGTGTCTGTCTGTATGTGTTGTGTGCGTGCCAACATGTGTCTGGTACTTCAGCAGTTAATGGGCTGGAAAATGAGATGGTTACTGACACTGAATTAAGGTGTGGTGAGAATGGAAGGAGATGGAGATGGTGAGACAGTAACAGGGGTGGGAGAGGAGAGATGATCTAATTGGTCATTATACGAAGTGTGAGCTGAACAGAATAACTGCAACTTTTAAACATTCTGAACTCAACAATTATAGTGTTTTACCTAAATAAATAATCATAAATAATCTATTCATAATTGGCTGTACATTATTCATTAGATAACGAGGATATGGTTTTTAAGTTCTTGTATACATTTAGCCTAAGATGATGAATTCTAAATACAGTAAATGATCATTATTTGTTTATCGATTAATATCGTGGAATTCGGCCGGTCTCATCTGCAGGGAAAAAAGCCGCCATTGCGTCCTCGCTCCAACAAAGTCTGATGAGGATGATGTCATTAGCACTCCATCCTCTATCTCTTCGTTGGTACTTCATCTGGTGGTATTTGGTGTTCCTTGTCGCCTACTGTGCTACGTTGTCTTGTCTTGTCTGTCAGGGAGGGTCGTGGCACTAAAAGCTGATGCAGGTCATCATGAGCTAATATAAATGTGGATGAGGTATATTCCGACCTTGCAAAAACTGTGCTTCACCATCATGCAGTCATGGGCCCAAACAACACATGCACACACATTATCACATGTGCACCATGCTATCAGTGCCTGGTTGATGCATTGTGTGCAGATCAAATGATGGTTTGCGATAGCTTTGATGATTAAATAAACAAGGATATTCGGAAGCGTTAGAAGAGGTTGGCCATAATCGCTTTTGCAAGAGATGTCTGATGTTTTATCATTTGGTGTAAGCTTTTTTGTTGTTGTAGCTTTACAAAATACCATATAGTTTCAAAGATAATGACAAAGGGTCCAGAAAAAACTTGAACTCTACTTTTGTGTTTTCAAAGCAAATTGAATATAGATTTTGCAGAGAAACCAACACTCACACATGCACACACACAGGCACACACACACACACACACACACACACACACATGTACACACACACACACACACACACCTACACACACACATCCCCCATAAACCGTGAACCATAGGAATCCATTTCTCAAAAC
>JAOPJJ010000114.1:9558960-9569898 GCA_027122795.1 Enchelyopus cimbrius
TGTGTGTGTGTGTGTCAATGTGAGGTGTGTGTGTGTGTGTGTGTGCCAATGTGAGGTGCTTGTGCATCAATGTGAGTTTTGCTTGTGTGTGTGTCTCATGTGAGGTGCGCGTGTGTGTGATGCAATGCGAGCTGCGGTGCAACAGTACATACATTGCACCGCATCACGGTGGGGACGGGTGAGACTGTAAAAGTGTTGGTGGCACGATCTGTCTGCTCAGCCTCTGCCCCCACCACCACTCCTGCTCGCATCGCTTTTCCTGTCACTAGGAACACCTGCTGATTTGTACTCTTACTTTATCTCATTTTTTTTGTCCTGCCTTCTGTCATTCCTAAGCAGTCCCATTTAACAGGGAAAAACCCAAAACCCCAATTCAAAACAAGCGTTTGCTTATTCTCCCTCTCACTCCCATCCTTCCCCTCTCTCTCTCTCTCTTCATTCCCTTGTTTTCCCGCTCTCCCCTCTCGCCCTCTATTCATACTTTCACTCTAAACGTTAGATTTCCCTTCGTCTCCTCTACCCTTCATGTCTGTGTGTGTGTGATTCTGTGCGCCTCTCTATCCGTCGCTCTCTCTGCTTCTCTGAATGTCAATCCGCAACACACACACACACACACACACACACACACACACACACACACACACACACACACACACACACACACACACACACTGTACACCGGCCCCTCTGTGATGTCATCCGTGTGGGAAATGGTTCGGAAGCATCACCGTGGCGACAGCGTCCTGACTGACAGCCGACTGGCAGGCCATCTGATAACTCTAAACTTCAATTAAATGCTATCTTTACCTCTCTCTCTCTCCCTCTCCCTCTCTCTGTGTGTGTGTGTCCGCCTCACTCTCTCTCCCCCATGCCTGGGTATAGGCAGCGGACGTTGCGTGCGCCGCTAGGCCTTTCCATTGACCTTCATGAGCCTAATGTAACCTGTGATGCCTTCGTTCATTCACATTGTCTCCTCGAAGTGTCCCTGAGCCCTCCTCATCCCCTCCCTGCTCATATCTGTCAACAGTTTAGAAGTGAGGTTCCTGACACACAGACACACTCGCACACACGCACACACGGCTGACTTGATGTGAGAGCTGCTTCCAGACCTAAGATGTCAAGCGACTGGTACACAGGGCCAACTGATCACAGTGGTTGAGGGCCAAGCCCGCCATCGACAAAACACCCACTGCCTGAAGTAAAGTGGGCTGCTTTGCATGGACTGTTAATTCGGTTCGCCTGATATACCTGCTGTTAATGTTTGTGCGGTTGTTACCGTAGCAATGGGTGAAGTCGCCGTTCAGGGGGTTGCCATGGCTGCTGAAATGATTTACCTCTGTTTTTAGAGGAATGGTTTTAAAAATTAGATGCTTCAGTTTCCATGGCACCCCATCTTCCCATCATCACAGGAACAGCTGTTGGTTCTCTCTGGTATTCCGTGGCTTGTCATTGGTCAGCTGACTCCTCCTTGGCATCTCAGAGTAACTTCACTGACTGTGACCGACAAATAGGGTGAGGTTGATCACGTTGACATTTGACACCTGATCCTTAGTCCAGACCCAATCCAGCCCAAGGTGTGTGTGTTTGTGTGTGTGATAATGAGACGGAGCTAGCTACCAGGTAGATGAGCGGCACGTCCCTTAATTCTGCACGGATGTACACTGTCCGTGGCCAGCGTTCAGCTGGGCAGCTGGGTTTAACCTCTCCGCTGTGGATAGCTTGTGCAGAGGGTGAGCGTAGAGCAGATTGGCGGGATGAGCGGGGGACTGTAGCAGAAAGGGGAGATTAGCATTGCTACGGTGCATAGCCAAAGGTAAAAAAGCTACGTACCTCCTCAAGGCACAGGCTGGGCATTGAGTCCTTTGTGATACATCACAAGGGACGTGCGCCCTTATATGGTCATGGGAAATAGTCATACACTGTGTTTAGCTGTGAACGGGATTAAACAGATTGCAGAAAGAGGGAAATGATCATTAGACATTAGAAGTGGGCAAACGCATACATTTTTTTCTTTGTATTAAAACAACTTTATTGCGATAAAATGTGTCCTAACTTTAATAAGTATTGATAGGTTTTTCATACATACAAACACAAACAACCTTAATTGTTTATACTGTCCAGACATTACATTTTTATACAGCCCAGGGTAAGAAACCCAAAGCCTCAGCTAACACCGGTGTAATCGCTCACCGCCCCAGCCAGTCCAAGGTGCATTAAAACTCATTAAGCTAGTCCCCATGAGGGTATCAACAATGTCCCATTCAAGTTCCTCTTTCACCCGCTCATGTCATCACTATCTCTGGAAACGTTGCCACCCAACACCAGCCATCCCTAATGGAGCTGGACCAAGAGGCTGGCCGGTTCCTCTGAGCCAGCCCGTCCGCCATCCATTCATTCAGAAAGAGCGCTAGTTAGCCATTCAGTCGTTAGCTAGCTGCGGTTAACCGCAGTCATGACCTCACAAATAGACATCTTGACCTCACAAACAGTGAGGTCGTGGTTCGTCGCGTTTCCGAAAGACTCTTACTCGAATAAATATAAATAAACTTTTAATTAGAGCGATTGTAAACGCAGTGAGGATGGTTGACATCAGAGGCTGTTTTATTTGACAAAATTCAGTAAATGCTTTTATATTTGTGCTCGGTGCTTAAGAGTGCAGCCCACTTGATAATTACTCGCTGCTCTGTTCACGGCCAGCTTTTTTCCCTTTTTGCCACTCTAAGTTAAATCAAAAAAGACTTCACACCCGTTTCACTGGGCCAGGGGTGAGAGGACGGAGGAAGCAGGTTGCTCATAGAGGGATCAAAGGATACACACACACACACACACACCGGGAGGGAGGTGATGAGTATTGAATGTGACATAGTCATCACTCCTCATTGCGTGCAACGTGTCCCGAATGCTCTTTCTCGCTGTCGACGGACGCAAACACACACACAAACACACACACACACAGGCTCCCCGTGTGCGCACACACATTGAAATGCACAATTGCCCGGCTAATGTTTATCCACTGCCATTAACCTTGGGCAACACATTTGTACCCTTCAACAGGCCAGTGTGTATCGGTGTGTACACCGACCACAGCGTTTTGTATTAAAGGTTGTATCAGCGATTCTAGATGATCATCATTACTGCTGCCCGCCCCAAAAGCAGGCCGTAAAAAAAACCAACTCTCTGTAGGAAGCCTATGTTCCGAGCTCAAACACAAAAACAAATCGTATTAGTAATCAAATGGCAGAATCGCTGATACAACCTTTAAGTACACTGTGTTGCTAACTGGCTGGGAACGCAGTCAGATCAGATATTGGTTAATATCCTCCGGTCTGCGCTGACCGTCTAAAAGGGCTTTTGTCTGGTGCCGTCCATAATACACTGGTCTGGACGTTCACCTGGGCAGGTTCAGGGGAAGTTCAGCAGGCTCACACATTCACATGAAAGCTGGCTCTCTTTTTAGTGTTGGCGGTATCGTATAATATCAGGGATTTTGTGGCTCTGATTCAAACATCGCCCTCTCTCGCTCGCTCTCTGTTGGCCGACCGACCTCTCCTCTCGCTCGCTCGCTGTCCGTCCGTCTACCTCTCCCTCTCGCTCCCTCCTGCCCGGTAAATGATCTGCGGTGCGCCAGGGTCAGAATAATTCAACAGTGCTTCCAGGGCCAGTCAGAGGGCCGGTCTCCTATTGGCTTATGGTGATTTAAGGAGCCAACCGCAGCGGAACGCCTGGAGCCTCGTGAAAGCAGTCTTTTTCCCGGGCGCTGCATTTCCATTCTGTTTTCCAGCGTGTTTGTCCTACGCTCTCAACCCCCGACCCCATCTCCCCTCCCTCACCAGTGTGCATCAACCGGGCTGGTTAACATCTCCCTCTCCTCCTTTATTTGCTCCCAACCCGGCCTGCACCCCAATAATAGTGGAGACCCAAAAGGGAACGATCAAAGCGGCGGGGGGGATTAGGCGGTAAATGCTTGATGTGGCGAATGGCGGGCTCTTTGATGTCTGTAGGGCTCATGGCGGAAATGTCAGCCGGCGGCAAACGCACCTCCATTCCAGACTGCCGCCTCCTGATTTTATTTCTTTCATCGCATACACCCCTCGTCGGCTCCCCCTACTCCCTTAAGTCAGACTACGCCTCCCTCGTGTGCGCGTGCGTCCATGTGTGCGTGTGCAGACTTGTGTGTTTGTGTGTACAAACAATGACAAAGGGATGAGGCAGGTATTCCACCCATAGCAACATCGGTGTGTTGTTCAGCAGGACCTTATTATGCTAGCCATTGAGGAGTCCAGCGGTACTGCCATGCATGCTGGGACGTATTGCCTAGCGACCTGCATTGGGAACGATGGCCGGTTGCATTTCGAGGCCATGCCTCGAAATGTTCGGATGCCGCAAAATGTTTGGTCGTTTGTTTACCTTCTTTAAAGGTTCAATCAGCGATTCTTCAATTTGTTTACTAATTTGTTTACTTCAATTTGTTTACTAATACCTTTTGTTTATGATCTCGGAGCATAGGCTGCATACAGAGACGCGGCTTTGGCCTAGAATCGCTGATGAAACCTTTAAGGTGTGACTTAAAGTCCCAGCATGCATGGCGGCGACCGTTGTTCCCTGCCCAGCGTTGTGTGACCCCTTCATAATATGATTTGGGGCTCCACCTTGAACCTCTCTGTGCTCGGCAGAGGAGAGCTACTGCGTCCACACTTCCACAGCGCCGCCCCCCATGACCCTATCCCCGACCCCCGTCCTCTACCCAGCGACACAGACAGGCGCCACCGCTGTGTCCATTGTTCAGCCCCATCCACACACACATTGTCGTCAGAGCATTGTCATTTCCTCCTGTTCGTTTGTGGGGAACAAAATAAGCAAAACAAACAATAAACAATAAATCATTCAAATCCACAAAAGTTCCTGCAAGAGTTCCCCCCCCACACCCCCACCAGTTTTTTTTCAACAAACTGCACATCCATACACACGCACACACACGCTCACGCAAACAGGTATAGATATACATGTACTCGATGTACGTATTCATATAAAATAATCAACTTTTTACCCTTACATACACACACACGTAGCCGGTCTGTGGTGCAGCGATAAGGGAGTCTAAACCAAGACCTTTAATGTCAGCGTATGCCCCTGTCCCGAAGGGGTGGGGGTGGGTGCGTGCGTGCGTCCACTGTGTGTTTGCATGCGTTTCCTCTGCTTGAGAAGGTCCAGATTAAAGCGATGGGTGTTTGGGCCCACCCTCTCTGCCGTCTCTCTAGCAGGCAGGGTGGGACGCGGCCGGGCCGGGGCCTTGAGCGCCTGCCAGCCCCTCCTGATAACCGCCTGGCTCTCCCCTGGCTTCTACATTCCAACGCGAGTGGTTTCAAAATGGCAGCCGCCCGTTTTTTTCCGGATTTGTATGCTGTAAAAAGGGTCAGAACCTAACGCAATCCAGGAAAAAGTACCGAGCGGCGGAACACTGCCGCAAGCGGTGCAATTTACACGTTATCACCACCTAGAGATGGATTAAACGCCTTTTTATTTATCAGGTTTTTATGAGCAAACGGTTTTCAAATTAGAGCTATTGGGAAATGAAAGTGCTTTCTCGGTGAGAGCCTGGAAGTTAGTCTTCCAGTATAAAAAAAAAGATATATATATTTATCCAGCCAAATGTGAGTAGTCCTGGAAACTGTGTGTGTGTGTGTGCTTATGTGTGACTGCGTGTGTGTGATTGTGTGTGTGCGGGCCTGTGTTCGACAACAATACAACTTGTCCTTCCCTCTCCCTCCTTATTTCTGTATTTGTCAGTGTCAGTCTGCATCAGGGCCTGTCTGTCTGGTCGTCTTGTCGTGTCCAATCATTCTCCACATATCCATGCGGGGGACGGGACACACTCCGAGAGGAAGGGGAGGGGCGGGGGAGCGACACTGTGGCGGTGATATTTAAATAATACTAATAATAAGCCTACCGCTATATCCGTCAAACCCTAGACCGTATTTAAAGAGGAGCCTAGCATGCGTTCTTAGGTTCAGCAACTGCGATGCATAATAACCCGGGCTGAGGTGTTGTCACGGCGATCACGGCACACAGGGTACACACATGGTACACACATTGGGGAGGTGAGAGGAGACGCCCCCCCAGTCCACTGGAGATCCAGTCCCGCTGGATGTAATTGGGGGATTTCCAGGCGACATTTGTATATGCTTTTAATATTTAGCTTTGCTTTTCAATGTCCCGTGACAGCAGCTGTGTGATGCCTCACCAAGGTCGCGTCTAGCCGTGTGTGTGTGTGCGCGTTTGTGTATGTGCTCGTTTGTGTGTGTGTGCGCGATCGTGTGTGTGTGTGTGTGTGTGTGCGGCTACTTATGTGGGAGCACACAGACACTTTCCAGAGCTCGTGGTTCTTTAGTGCGCTATGATTCAGACAGACAGCACTCCCCTAAACTCCTCGCAGCTCTGTTTATGTGCGTGTGATGAGACCTAACAGCATGCTCAGCTGGTGGGTGACCTCTGAGAGGACACTTGCTCCATCACCCCACGCTGACAGACCCCCCAACACACACACACACATGCATACACACATGCTGGGGTAGTGGTGTGCCATCATCGTCCCGTCCGCAGTGAGACCGAGCTGCCAGAGACCGCCCTGCGATGTCTCAGCCCGCCCATTACGCTTGTTTGTTTACCTCGTTTAAAGGTTGTATCAGCGATTCTGACATTTGTTTTTGTTTACGATCTCGAAGCATAGGCTGCATACAGAGACACATTTTTTTGACGGCCTGCTTATGGAGCGGGCAGCTAGCGGCTGCCTACAGAGACGCGGTTTCGGCCTAGAATCGCTGATGCAACATTTAAGATGAGACTTCGAGGTTGTATCAGCGATTCTGAAGCAAAAAATATGCTCAGTGGTTTGGAGTGGCTGGTAGCACCATTTGTTTTTGTGTACGATCTCTCAGCATAGGCTGCCTACAGAGACGCATTTTTTTGACGGCCTGCTTATGGAGCGGGCAGCTAGCAGATCGTAACGAAAGTTCAGATGAATGTGATCATTTATGTTTCGGTCTAGAATCGCCGATATAACCTTTAAAGTGGAAATGCGCCTGCATCACATTCGATCTGCAGTCCTCACTTAATCACGGGCCGCTCCGCAGATGGCCTCCTCGTACGCTTGAGCCACTGTGCTGCACCGCAGAACCAGATGGGACTCTGTTTCAGAGTTTAAGACACAAGTCACTGCTCATTCGGACCATCGCTTACGGTTGTCTGGCTGCCAGGAAGACGCCTCCGCCTGTTCAGGGCGGCAGTAGCTCAGTCCGTACAGGACTTTGTCCTAGAGGACGTGGCTTGGGAACCGGAGGGTCGCTGGTTTATGTCCAGCTCGGTACCACAAGTGTAGAAATGGACTGGTGGCTGGAGTGGTGCCAGTTCACCTCCTGGGCACTGCCCCGAGGTGCCCTTGAGCAAGGCACTTAACCCCTAACAGCCTATCACTGCACCATTGTTTCATTCTCTCATTGCGTGTCTATGGGCCTGTCTGCATTTGTGTGTATCTCGGGCCTGTGTGTGTATGTGTTAAATAAGTAGAGTGAAAAAAGAATTTCCCCATTGTGGGAATACTGAAGGGAATCTTCTTCTTCTCCTTCTCCGTAGCATCATCTCATCTCAAATATCTCCGGTTTGGAAACGGACCCCCCACGTACAGTAACGCCCACGACATGAACAATACCAGAGAAAGTGCTGTCCGTTACCAATCTGCCCTCTGCTGCGCTGTGCCGAGTTTAAACGCTTGTGTTTGTTTGCCTTTTCATGAACTCCTCCATTGTTATGTTCCCCCGCGTGCCCGGTGGAAGGGGGACTTTGAAGTGGCGGGGATTACGCCCGGTAAACGCATTTCCCTCTGGTGCAAAGCTGAAAAGCCACTCACCAGCGAGAGGGGACCTTGATAAGAAAATTGTGTCAAGCGGAGAATACGTCGCCTACCACGCCTCCCCCCACCTCCCTACGTCTCTCGCCGCTATTCTCCTGGTGGGTGCCTCGGGGCGTAGGGGCCGCGGGACTGGATCCAGGATCCAGAAGTGTGTTCTGGTTCCACATGTTGGCGTGTAGTCGCGGCAGCCATGCGCTTACACATCCAGGAAGGGCCGATGATGTCATGCTTCACTGGAAATCCCCCCTCACCCCCACCACCACCCACCCTATCTTCACATTTCTTGGACCGATCCTCGTTAAGGTGATCCAAGACTGCCTCAGGCGGAAAGACATTCCTGTTATTTTTATTTTTTTGTCGAAATTATTATTTTGGAGCACTTGGTTCTCCCTTTTGTTTTAGCCTGACAAGGCCTGCGTCCTTCGCAACGCAAACTAGCACACACCGGTCTGACTTCCTGATGTATGCGACCCGTCTAACCCCCGCCCTCCCCTCTCTCTCTCTCTCTGCCCTGCAGTACAACTTTGTTGGCCGGATCCTGGGACCCAGAGGGCTGACCACCAAGCAGTTGGAGGCGGAAACCGGATGCAAGATCATGGTGCGAGGCAAGAGCTCCATGCGGGACAAGAAGAAGGTAAGCCGTTGGTGTGTGTGCAGCCTGTGTTACATCTCCAGTACCACTAGGTCTACGCACCGCACCACAGTGCAGACTGTCGCCGCAGAGGCCCAAAGCGAAGCCCTCCTAGAAGGTTTTTCACATTTTACAGTTAGAACTCTACGGAGGGGATTTCAAAGTGTGAGTGGAATGGTGGTACGCCTTGAAATTGAAGACTAATTCAATCTAGAAGAAGAAAATCCAGAATCCGCTCCCACCCAAGTAAATGGGCCACAATTTTCCCCCGCCCGTGTGTATACTCTAACCTTGTCAAAACGGTTCAGCTAGCATTTTGCGATGTTACCCAAAGCGTGAAATGTGGATGCTGAAATACACACGCTCATACACACACACACGCACGCACACACGCACACACACACACAAACCACTGGCCTTGTGCAACGATGATAAACACACACACACACACACACAAACACAAACCACTGGCCTCATGGAAGGATGACACACACACACACACACACAGAGTTGACGCCTAGCGCCTGTCTGAGGCCATCTGATAAGGTCGGCTGTGCAGTTGAAAGTGTAGAAGCAGTTGAGCAAACAGCCAGACCACTGTCTGCTCACGTATCTGCTGAGCTGAAACCGGTCGATCAATTCTACCCGGCATGCACGTCGCTGGACGGGGTGATGCTAGCATGACACGACAGGAAGTAGCATGTCCATTTCAATAACGTACGTTTACGTTGCGTAGCGGTTTGGTTACTTTGCACTCGCATCCGCGCTTGCCTCAACCTCCCGTTTTTTTTAATCAATCCGTCTTGCAGGGAAAATCAGATGAATTTGTGTCAGGATCCTGGTAGGATCGGTTTTCTCCGGTAGACGCTCACACAGTCTAGAATGGGACCCCACCACCCCCATACCGGCCCAGAGTTGGTCCTGGTGTCCCCCCGTTAGCTGCTGCAGGCGTTAGCTTCTCTCCACCCAGACCGTTATAGCGCTGCTATTTCTGGTCTTCCCACAGAACACATCTGGTTCATTACCACAGAACACATCGCCGCCATGTTTGTTTTGCCTCCGACCGTATTTTGCCGTGGTTGTTGTCTCTCTAAACTTGATTAAGTGTTGCAGGACATTAAAGAGCAGCGCCATGCGGAGGGGAATCGCTCCGAGTTCACTCCATTAACGTATGATTATGTCTTAATCTGGGTCTGCCGCGGCGCCTAATGACCCGTGTCCTCATGCCCCCCCCTCCCCTCCGCCCCCGGGCCAGAACATGCAATCTAAGTGGAGGACGCAGGGGAAACATTGTCACAATATCCCGCGTCCCCTCCGCTGTGAAGCTGTTTCACAGACAGACCAGACACTGGTGAGGGTCATCGTTTGTCTGGTGGGGGCCGCTGTCCAATGAGCACCAGCGATGGCCTGGGGGATTCATCTACCATGCTCACACACGTGACATCTGTATGCATGTCACTCCCGCCTGACTATGACCCACATATCTGATCTCTCAGAAATCAACTTTATTCAGGGCATATTAGCTTTTCTTCTTTTTATTTGTGACTTCCATATCACATTATGACAACGGTATGAAGGAAAAGGGCCTGTACTACGTTAATGCCATGCATCAATACCATCATAACCCCCCCCACTCCGAGCCACCTCCCTCTGTTCTCATCCCCCTCCTCCTTTCTCCCTCTGTTCTCCTCCCCCCACCTCCCTCTGTTCTCCTCTCTCTCTTGGTTCCTCCCCCCTCCTCCCTCTGTTCTCCTCTCTCTCTTGGTTCCTCCCCCCTCCTCCCTCTTTTCTCCTCTCCCCCCTGGTTCCTCCTCCCTCTGTTCTGCTCTCTCTCTTGGTTCCTCCCCCCACCTTCCTCTCCTCTCCCTCCCAGCAGCAGTATAGGCTTTCCGGTGTGTTGCTCCAGGATCCATTATCGGCAGCGTTTTTATGCTCTCAATAATTCAGCCCTGTGCTCTCCTCTCCTGGGCTGTGTAGGCTGACGGGGCTGACTGGTGAGGGAGGAGGGAGAGTGAGGGAGGGAGGGAGATGAACAAGGCAGAGAGAGGTGTGAACTCGGTGTGTGAATGAGAGACGGGAGGAAAATGAAGGAATGGATCAGGGTGATTGTTAGCAAAGAGGCAGGTCAAAGGGCCAATGTTCTAATGAACTCGGTACATTCTGTGTTCTGCTTTCTCTGAGATCAAGCGCCCGGCTTGGTGTAGCCCTGGTACTGTATTAGGGCAGTGTGATGCACAGTGTTGGTGGGGTTTAGTTAAGCTACTTGTCTGTTGTGGCTGCCTGTTTGCTCAGACAAGCCTTGATGTTTAGCGTTAATGGTAGGAGACGTTGGAGACAGCCACATAATAATAACCTGTTCCCTGTCTACACTTCATCAATCAGGGGTTGTGTGTGTGTGTGT
>JAOPJJ010000114.1:9683651-9698109 GCA_027122795.1 Enchelyopus cimbrius
CTGTACGGAGTTAGGGAGAATCACATAAAAAGTGTGTATGTGTGTGTGTTGTTTTGTGCGCGCATGTACAGTATGTACCGGTATGCCTGTGTTTGTATTTGTGTGTGTGTGTGTGTGTTTGCGTGCATGTATGTATGCCTGTGTGTGTATTTGTGTGTGTGTGTGTGTGTGTTTGTACGTGCATGTGTGTGTGTTTGTGTGGGTGTGTGTGCGTGCGTGTGTGTGTGTGCTTCTACCCTGTGACTGTCTGATGTACCACCCAGGGACATGACGTCTGTGATGCCCATGCAAACCCATAAGCAGCCTCAGAGGTCCAGAAACCTGCTCTGTCCAGCCGAGCATAATGTCATCTCACATAATAAAAAAACCTGACTAGAATACTATTTGAACAAATCTGTTAATTATAACAGGGAAGAGAAAAGGCAGATGAATGGCTATTTGAAATTAGCTACCTCGGCCACTATGCACTGGAGACCAAATGTCAGCAGAACGGCTGTCCGTGACTAAATATTGACATCAACAGTCAGGCAAACCATGTGCCTGTGAAAATTAGTACAGGTGTTTTAATTGGAAGCCTCAGTTGTTAGTGATAGTGATAGTTAGTGATAGCTCGTTTAGCAGGCTCAGTAGATCTGTGTTTGTGTTATATCGATTTCATGTTAATCAGTTCAAAGCTGAGGAAGCTGTACAAAGGCTCAGTAATGCAAGTGCTTTAAGAGAATCCAGGGTTACGTAGCATTCACACATCTTCCCACGAAAAAATCAAAAAGAGGGGACAAGAGCTCTCCACACAACACGTCTTAGAAGAACTGCAATATGAACACAGGGAGGACCTGCTAATCAGGCCATGCTCTAATGAGACAGTCCATTTCCATTTCATACTGAATGTGGCGAAATGAGCTGTGGGCTGTGAGTAATAATAGGGCGGTTCAAACAGTTCAGGTGTGTGTAATTCTTCTGAGGCTGAAAGTCCCATCAAAATGATAAAAGATGGAACAAAATGTCTTGAATTAAGAGGGGTTCCTAAATACATTTTAATTGGTTGATTTAAAAAATATATATATGCTAAGAAAAAAATTCCTTTAAGCTAACAGACACAGTAGGAATACTGACCTGAACTAGATAAATGTATACATTATAATTTAATTAATAATGTTATTAGTCGATCAATCTATTCCAATCAGCCTTTTGTATCTGGTCAATGTGATGTCTGGTCAATGGCTGAGCATATCCCAGAAGCCAATATACGCTTTTGGAATAGAGACAGAGAGACTGTATGAATGGGGGGTTAAGTCTCATATTCATACCGATTGGTATGTGAGGGTCTCCAACTACCCAAAACCGAATGCCTGCAGAGATATCACGGTATCACTGCCACCCCAGTATAGCAGGATGTCGGGGAACGAGGCCACCATTCAATCTGGCAAAAAGAAACACAATTGTAACATGCAAACTCAATGGAGCCATGCACATCAAGAGATAAGTTCAACTGAGCCCTTTTAACGGCTTTCCAGCAATACGTTACATTTTGGCGTCATCTTGTGGTTCATAGGATAATTGCAGCATTAAAAAAAATGTAATGAAAAAAAGGATCACTCCACTTTGAACAATTCAGAGTTGAACAAAGCAGTCGACGACTCTGAAATAATTTAGTTCTCGACCAAACTGCCTCCGAGGTTCTCGTTTGATAGAAAATATCCAACTTGAGATAAATAACACCCATACTTGTTGAGCTAATCTCAAAAGAAAACACCCAGGAACACACAGGAACACACACACACACAAACACACACACACACACACACACACGCGCGCGCGCACACACACACACACACACACACAATCATTTAATTTAATAAATGATAACAGTTTACCACATTTATGTGGCCTTGATTCCTATGTGTTTCAACCATTCATTAAGAAAAAGCCGAGTCCAACGTGAGACTGAATGCCATAATGAGAAACGCAATCAATACAACCGTTCTCATGTAATGATTAGCATCACTCGTGTTTTTGCAATATAATAGTGGTGGCTGTGTTCTTTTAATCTCATAATTACGGTTTGGGGATTATTATTTTTTATTATATTTTCAGATTATATTTTTTAACTGGCGGGAATGGATTTCCATATAAAAGCAAGAGGTACGTCACAACAAAATAATGGGGAAGATCCTCCGCGCCACCGAGGGGCGCGTGTCCGGTGTAAATAAATGGTATCGCGCGCAGACGAAGGCCGCCCAGCCATGTTGAGAAGTCTGTCAGCGCTGAGAACGAGCGAACTGCAGCCCGCCATTGTGTAGAAACCAGGCTCTACGGAGAGATAGGGGCACTTGGCTAAACTATTTAACAGCTTGACATTTTCTTCACCCTGTAGCTTTTGATGAGAAACAAAACAAGTTGCATAGGTTCCAAGGGAAAGGAAATGTCAGCCGACAGCCTCGCTGAACAGGTAAAGGGAGGAACTTTCTGAACCTTTAAGAAGGCCAGATTCTGAGCATCGAAGCGGCTAGCCCGGATAGCTTAGCACGAAGCGGCGTCTCTCCTAAGTAGTCAAGTAGGCCCGACCACCTGCTAAACGGACTGACGGGTGAACATAGAATTCTTCAACTATTTTTCCCTTCCTCTTTTCTCATAAATCAAACCTTCATGAATCACCTGGACCCAATCCAGAGACCGAAAGGCCAATCAAGTAAAGGTGAGGAGAATATTTGCGTATTCGTATCCATGTTTGGAGGAGGGAATGCGGGTCTTTGCGTTGAGGTGCACTTTGAAAATCTGGAGTGCGCTGGTGCGATGGACCCTCAGCCAACAGGCCAATTCAAATCTAATGCTAGACTGGTTGGATGATTACACTCGTTTTGGGGGACTGGGTAACATGGGTGTACGCCTTTACGATGTTCGGTGTGTATAATACACACCGATCCAGACATTGTTGCTGGCGAACTTCCTATACCGAAAAGGCTCGCCTCATCCTACATGGCTACCTGGCTGGCTAGCTAGATATGAATATGTGCCAGTAGTCTTTTTCGGGGAATATGTGTCAATTTTAGAGCTATTATGCTACGTTTTACAGTAACTGCCCATGTATTTTGAAAACGGCCCCCTGTACGATGTGGCTGGTCGTATTTGACGTAAGGCTACTGGCGCCGTGGTGCAGCTAGCCAACCCGTCATTACGAAAGGATTGTTCGCGCTCGTGAGCGGACTACGCTAGCGTTGGCGTGCTAGCTTGGTTGCTACACAACCCTGAATACGACACGTCTCCTCGTATACTGTTCATGTGTCCCAAGTCTCATTTCAAAAGTGATGCTGTGTACTGCCTACATCTGCCCTTGTACGAATGCCATTCAAGTGCGTTTGTTGAATTGGTTTTTAAACTTGAACGTAACAAAATAAAAGGACCACATGACGTCGCTGGTCCAGCTCTATGGCATAGTTGTGGTGGTCTTTGTATATACGTTTTATATGCTGGTCTAATCAATAAGCGTCACAGGATGTTTATATCTACTTTTACTTTGACGCAGCTGTAATATAGTCATGTCAAATACTGGCCTATTTGTTTTGCACATGATGCAAATGCAAACATGATGCAAACACCGCACCTCTCATTTTCAGATTGTGACAACGGGGCCGATGGTCCGTTGTATTTACTAATTCATCTTTTTCTACTTGTGTGTGCGTTTCCCTCTCAGTGCAAAACGGAGCAGTGACCCAAAAGGATTCTTTGAATGATGAAGAGTTTGAGCCGTACCTGAATACTCAGGCCAGACAGGTAAAAGTATTTGGGCATGCCATGGACAAAAAGTTTGAATATCTATTTTCCAAAGTAATGAAATACAGTAATAGCAAACATTAACCACTATGAATGGATGATATAGGAAGCACATAGATGCTCAGCAGTTAACATTTGTTAATTTGTCAACTTTACTCCAAAACTTGATTATTACGTATTTTTGGCATACCTTGGCACAACTCAAAGTGAATAGTTTGGCCTCTGTCATGTCTCTTGCCAATTAGTTTTCTCCTCTGCAATTGTTGCTAAGGGTGAGCTAGGTCCCTCCTCCCTCTAACCCAAACCTCCAACTATGAACTACTCTTAACACCTTGCACCAATGCAAGTATTTCAGTTTTTATGTTCATCTGGTTAAAATAACACATAACCCATTTGTCTTAGAGAGTGGGCAGGTTCTTGCTGTTAATAAAGTCTAGTGATGCACATTCAGGCAAAGAAAAAAAGAATAGAGTTGGTCAGCAGAGAGGGTAGAGAAGAATGATTTTCGCTGTGCTCATTTAACATTTATAGGCATGGGCTCGGTTATATCTTTGCCTCTGCCTGATCTAAATGTTGTTTTATTTTTCCGTGCAGAGCAATGCCTATACGGCCATGTCGGACTCGTACATGCCCAGCTACTACAGCCCCTCCATAGGATTTTCCTACTCCTTGAATGAAGCAGCGTGGTCCACCGGTGGGGACCCCCCTATGCCTTATCTGGCCTCCTATGGACAGCTAAGCAATGGAGAGCCCCACTATCTACCGGATGCTATGTTTGGCCAGCCAGGGCCCTTGGGGAGCAACCCTTTTCTTGGCCAGCATGGCTTTAACTTTTTCCCCAGTGGCATCGACTTCTCTGCGTGGGGCAGTAGCAGTTCTCAGGGACAGTCGGGGACCCCGCAGAGCTCCGGCTACAGCAGCAGCTACGCCTACGCCCCCAGCTCACTGGGGGGCGCTATGATCGACGGACAGTCCCCTTTTACCCCTGCCGCAAACGAGCCCCTCAACAAAGCACCTGGCATGAACAGCCTTGACCAGAGCATGGCGGGGCTTAAGATTGGCGGGGCCGCCCCTGGTGGAAGTTTGGACACGGTTCCCAAAGTGGCCAGCTCTGGATTACCCGGTGGAGGACCTCTTGGGCCCGTGTCATCGGTAGGACCCCCCAGCATGCCCCCCGTCTGCAATGCCCCAGCTAAACCGGCGTCCTGGGCGGACATTGCCAGCAAGCCTGCCAAGCCTCAGCCCAAACTGAAAACCAAGGGCGGCATGGCGGGGGCCAACCTGCCCCCCCCACCCATCAAACACAACATGGACATCGGCACTTGGGATAACAAGGGGAACATGCCCAAGGCTGCCGCCCCACAGCAGGTGCCCCCCATTCCAACCAACGGGCAGGCGCCCCACCAGTCCTCCCCCCAGCCTGGAGCTACAGCTGGGGGGAACCCTCAACTGCCCCTTAGCAATGGACAGTTGGGACCCCCTGTGGCTCAGATGGGGCAGCATCAACTGCTGTCCAACGGGCAGCCAGTGATGGCTCAGATGCCCCCTCCGTCTCTCTCCCACGGTCCCCCTGCTCCTCCTGCCCAACAACAACAGCCCACGCAACCCACCCGCTGGGTGCCTCCGCGGAACCGGGCCAATGGCTTTGCGGATGGTTGCGGGGGCATAGCCGGCCAGTCACCTCCCGTTTCCTCCGGCGTGGGCATGGTGCCCGGGGTCCCGTCCGAACCCCACCCAGTCTTGGAGAAGTTGCGCATGGTCAACAACTACAACCCCAAGGACTTTGACTGGAACCCCAAGCAGGGCCGTGTGTTCATCATCAAGAGCTACTCCGAGGACGACATCCACCGCTCCATCAAGTACAACATCTGGTGCAGCACGGAGCACGGCAACAAGAGGCTGGACGCCGCCTACCGGTCGCTGGGCACCAAGGGCCCGCTCTACCTTCTCTTCAGCGTCAACGGCAGCGGGCACTTCTGCGGCGTGGCGGAGATGCGCTCTCCCGTGGACTACAACACGTGCGCCGGCGTTTGGTCGCAGGACAAGTGGAAGGGTCGCTTCGACGTGCGCTGGATCTTTGTCAAGGACGTTCCCAACAGCCAGCTGCGGCACATCCGGCTGGAGAACAACGAGAACAAGCCAGTGACCAACTCCCGCGACACCCAGGAGGTACCTCTGGACAAAGCCCGGCAGGTGCTGAAGATCATCGCCGGGTACAAACACACCACGTCCATCTTCGACGACTTCTCTCACTACGAGAAGCGCCAGGAGGAGGAGGAGTGTGTCAAAAAGGTAACAGGGGGATCGTTTCTTCTGAGGGTTGAGCCTCGGTGGATCAGTGGTTTGCAGTAGATGAGGGTGCAGAAGGTTCTTGTTTTTCTCCTCCCTGCCTAGTTTGAATGTCCATTCGCACAACACAGAGCGAGCCTTTGCACGGTCTGATTCATATGCTAACAAAGTTTGGGCCCGTTGCGTTGTCTGTAATAACTACGGTAAACAAGGTGAAACTGCAGGCTGCCGAAAACTCAAGGGATGTTGGGGCTGTAGTAGGTGTGCTGTATTCATGTCCACAAAGTGGAAGTTGTCAAATATGCAGTATTACTGTCAAGTCTGCACTTGGGAATTAATATATAAAAGGCTGGGGTTACTAATTCTAGTTTCCTACATCAAAAGACAAAAATGAGCAAATGCATATGTCTGTGTCTGAGCTAGTAGTAAGGGCATGCTTATCAAACAGATTTGTACACCTCTATTTTGTACAGTGTTAATTGCCTCTAGACTCTCCTAGGCCCACTCATTGAAGCTACTCTTTTTATTCCCGAGACGGAACAGTATCCCACACACATCTCATGGATTTCTCTCCGAGGGGTTTGCTTAGATAATAACGTATTTATGTTCCGATAAAGTGGGATTCGTTCTGCTGCTCTCATGGTTGTTTTGTACACTGTGACGCCCTTTGCTTGTCCCTTCATGCTTTTCTTTTCGGAGGACAAACGACGCTGACGCATGGGTTACCGTGCATTGCGTTGTTCGAGATCCTTCTGATAAGGGTGGTTATCTGCTAATGCGCAACTGAAGATGACATTTTTATTCCCGTTTTCTCATTTGTAAAGGTTGAACTTAAGTACGCAATGATTATTTGGCAGACGGCCATTCAGCCTTTTAATATGCTGTTTCTTTGTAGCTCTATGAAAAACGTTTTATCTCGTGTAACATTTAGCTTTTTTTTATGCCGGAACTGATCACGATTGTAGATGTTTTCATTTTAACTGAAGATGTCAACCGGAAAATGATGAGCTTCAGAGATTAGAGCTTATAAAAAATTGTCATTCAATTGATGCAATGGCGATTGTCAAACACGACCAAAAGTTTGATATCGCTGGGCTCAAGACTGCATACCATGGTTCTGTCTGTACTTTGTAATTGTAACCCACGTTGTGCTTCCAAAACTCTATCGCGGCCATGACGTCGCCGTTTTGAAAAGGTTCAGTCGGATTACAGCACAGTACTACAAAAAAACATGTACGATTGTTGTGTGGAGGAAGTCTGTGGCACTCAGAGCCAAGCTCAATCCAACTTTGGGGTGGGGGGGGGGGGTGGGCGTGCCCCAGATGTGCTGCACTGGGCAGCACCACACACACACACACACACACACTGGTGGACTTATTCTTAAGTCTTGTGTTTCATTCGGTGGGTGGTCATGAAAGTTTGGAGCGCTGCTGGAAGTTGTCGAGCCCTGGTGTGACTGCTCTCGTTGGCAACACGACCTACTTAAATTCCAGTTAGGACGGCCCACTTAAAGGACCTCTTACCTGGAACTTCAGCCGGCCCACTGAGAGGGTCGTTTTGTACACTGCAACGTTTAAACGAAATTGCAACTTGGCACTAGGATCTATTCCAGATAAGACCACGCAAAAAAACATATGCACTGTTCTGAATGTCAGTTCACCAGAAAAAGTAACGGTCATAACTGGAACATATGCACAATAACGCACCCGTCGTCCATGGTAGGTAGAGATTTTTGCTCGAGGAATATGGTTCATGAGAAAAGCCCCCAAAATGCAATAAAATCATTTCACAATTGGCTTCAATTAAGATTTAGCATCAACAACCTACGGCTAAAGACTTGCCAAAAAAACTGATGCCATCAAATTTGCTAGACTCCTCCAAACCAAATTACAAAGTTTGTCTAAATTACTGTGTAGAGGCAAAATGTTACCTTTGAAATGTTACCTTTTTAATTGGTCATCTTGATTTGTTCAGAAATGTGGCTGTTAATCTCAATTATACATTGAAATGTTTCCACTTTTCTATTTCTTTAAGCAATGTGATCTCTGTACATTTCACATTGAATACACCACTCGTGTTTAACACCCTCCTGTGTTGTGTGTTAGGTCGAGGTGCAGGGCAGTGAGCCGTACCACAGCAACCCAAGCAACAGAAGTCACTACAGACTTCAGGTACCCTCATTGAGTCCCCTTTCCATAGGTTCATAACTATTCCTTATGATTCATCCCAAGTATTGGTGTGCTGACATCAAATTTCAAAGGTAGCTGTAGGTTAATTATTTGTTCAATGTTTTTACTCACATTGTTGTTTCCATGTATAGGCAGTTGTTGGAATTAAACATAAGCATGTTCCTAATCGGAAACGAAACGATTACCCTGAAGTTAATAACTACCATTTTCACACCGGGTACATGGACACGTCCATGTACCCGGTGTGAAAGTGGTAGAGCTGCAGTATATCCTGAATTATGCAATACGTCCTATTGGAAATGTTTTTCCTATATTGCTTATCCAGACATGGGATGTTTTTGCCCCGAGTTGTTGACGCCATATCTTTCGTTTACATTTTACAGCTTAGCCAATATGCTGCAGTCTTGGGACCAAAGCCCCCATTCACAGATCATTCATGGCTTGTCCACTTGTTTATCTAGCCCTTTATGGCATTTTAAGACATTTATTTTAGTTCCCGTTCTTTCTTTTTTTTTTCTAAACTGCTTTTAACCTGTGAGATCTTCGGATGAGAAGGGCACTATGAATAAAATTTATTATAATTGTATTATTTACCTCAATACTTGACGCATGAATCGGTGCTCTCCACCTTGTTTTTCCTCTGCAGGAGCGCCAGGGAAGAGTCAAGTAAGTGCCGGCCCTACGGGGCATAAGGACTGCAATGACCCCAGTTGACCCTCACCCACACCCCCTGCCCTCGCCCTGCTCCGCCCCGTCTCATCCAGATCTCTACGAAATTCTACTAGTGGGGGTGAAGAATTAACCAAGGACAAAAAAAACAACTTAATGAAGACTTTCTTGATTTTCTTTGACTTTAAAGACTTACTTGGAACTTGTAGTAAAAAGAAAACGATTATTCATAGGACTAAAACTAAAATGCATAGCATCCATAGGGGAATCCTTTTTTTTGCCCGAACCCTTCCGCTCCACTACATTTGCTTTTTTTTTTTTTTTTGCTTTTGTATGCGTTCTTACTTTTCCTTTAAAAGAGAGGATTTTTCATTTTCTTCACTCTTCCAAGTGCAGGCCTCAATCTCACAGAGCATTCAGATCCTGTAGGAGTTTTGAGTAATGGCTACCATAGTGCGGCATGATCACGGGCAAGTTTGTCACCTTATATTTGTAAATGCCTCTCCTCTTGAGGGAAGCAACCAACCAATCACCAACCAGGATACGTCGGAGAGACTCCCCGTCTGTGGATATTGGACCTCCATCGACGGGTATTGACCGCGCCCGCAGCAGAACCCTTGTCCCTTTCCTTGCACGCGTTACACACTTTCTTTTCATTAGTGACCTGAGAATCCACTGAGCGGGCCCTCCTGTGTTTCTGTTTGAGCGTGTTGTTCCCACGGCCGGGTCTGGGCAGCGCCGATGTTCGGTGTATAATTTTTATGTGTTCAAATAGGAGGGTGTTTGTGTGGGGAGGGGTTTGGCGGTGTCCTCCGTCCTGTTTAACAGAACTTATTTACCCTGATGATTTTCAGTCCCCCTTCCCCACATCGGTTTTGACACGTGCAGTCATTGTTGGTATGAGGCTGCTTCTCCCTCGTTTCCTTTCATTTCGTTTTCTTTAAGAACCCCCGATGCGAGTGGCCTTTGACCCACTCTTCCTATTAATCAGTTCTGAAGTAATAAATGTGGTATACTCAGCAGAACCTGCGTGCATTCCCCCTTGTTTCACTGTAAGCGACTTGCCTGTCATGTGTGTATGTGCGTCCGTCTTACAGTCTCTTCCTTTAAGGGTGTACGACTGGGTTTGGCCACCTCCCTCCCCCCCCCCACCCGCTGCCGCTTTCTCATAACCTACATACTTAACCCGAATTCTATCTCACAGGTATCAAACGTGCTTCAACTCCCACACTTCCTGTCATCTGTCCCCCGCTCCTTATTTCTGAACCTTCAAACCTCCATTCTATCACAATCACAGCCTCTTGCAGAATGTCATTGTTGGTCAAAAATAAATAGAAATGTAAACTAAATGTGGTCCTCTTTCATAACAACTGGCATTTGAGGTGGGATTATAGATACTCCACACCTGTTACAATGTGTACCAATATATTTGTAACTTTGTCAATGTTTTGGGTTCGATAGATGCTTACAATTGACTACAACCCATGCCTCCGTAGTTGATTTTTGGTATATGAGTACTATCCGCCATTTTGACTTTCCTGCACTCAAATATTGAAGTGGCCACACGAGGGCAGCATTTCATATCTTATCTGTTCGTTCCAAGACGCTCGGGAAAAGAATACTAGCGTCAGATGAACGTATCTCCAATGACATCCGATGCGTGTGGTTTTTCTATCGCATCAAAAAATTGATCCAATTTATTCCGTTTGATACTCGTAAGGTTCATTGTTTAGCACATAAGCTTACACTGTATATGTAATAGTGGGAGACGTGTCATCTCAGACCTGATACAAATACGGTGACCAGATGATCTCAGTTTGTGAAAAACAGGACATCCCGGCGGGCGGGCGGGGGGGGGAAGAGAGTGAGTTTCGATGACGTCCTCTCACCCCTCGCTGCCGTTGCACCCTTGCCTAATGTGTGTGTGCTTCTAAATCTCTGGCACCTTTATTTGACACTGACTGCTTAAGTGCCTGCTTTACAGGTCAGACACTCCACTTCGTGGGGATCGCGTGGATATTTCTTTTTTAGTTCGTCCGTGAACTTACACTTGCGTTTCGGCATGGCTGCACAGATGCCGCCGGTACATGTGCTCTGCATCTATTTGATAAACAAGGAAGCCTCTCGCGCTACTGAGGT
This sequence comes from Enchelyopus cimbrius, assembly GCA_027122795.1. Taxonomy (NCBI): domain Eukaryota; kingdom Metazoa; phylum Chordata; class Actinopteri; order Gadiformes; family Gaidropsaridae; genus Enchelyopus; species Enchelyopus cimbrius. Next base: position 9,694,709 of record JAOPJJ010000114.1, read on the forward strand.
GCAGACTGACCAATTAAAAGCTCACAGAAAAGGTGACGACCAATGACGGTGGCTCTACAGTCAGACCCCCCCTACTCACTTCCACTCAAAGGAAAGCAAACACAACAGAGTAGGGGGAGGGCGTGACTAGTTTGTGAGCGAACGCAATGGGAAATTCGATGCTGAATGTTTTAACCAAAAATCCTGGACAATTTCGAAAATCCGCCCGGACTATAATATAAAATAATAAAATAATATAAAAAGGCCAGGGCAACGATTCGGCAAAAAGGTGCGTTTGAGAAAAAAAAATCCTTTTAAAAAATAGTTTTTACATTTTTTCAAGTAGGCGGCCACAAAATGTCGTTGACTTTGAGACCCCTGTCTTAAATGCAGCAGCAGCAGCAAGCCAATGATGCTGCAGTTGGCTAGCGGGCAAGGTGGGCCTAACTGAAATGCTATGTTATGTGACTCCAAGGTTAGTAGTTGAAATGGGGACACGTATGGTTTTCAACAAGGTAGCGCCGTAGTCGTCCCTTGGCAAGGAGCACACGCATAAAATGTATGTGTGTGTCTGTGTGGTGGTTGGGGGGAGGTGTTGGAGTGGAGTACAAATTAGCATATGCGTGTGTGTGTGTGTTCCGGAACGACGGGGTGGGGGTCGTCGACGGCACGTGTCGCGTCTGGATGTGTGCGTGGAACATACTGCTCGAGCGGCTCTCCGGTGACCCTTATCCGGGAGTCTCTGGGGACGTCTCGGTTCCTCCTGGGATGCAAATGAAAGGGCACTAAAATGGGAGACAACTGAGGGGATGGAGGAAATTGGACCGTTCAATGGAGGCTGGTTGGATCAGGAGAAGTAAAAAGTAATCCGCTCGAATCTAACTGCGTAATGCTCCATTCTGAGGACCTTGGCCGAATGATAATGGTCTTCATCTTCACCATAGCCTAAGTAGAAATGTGTTTGAACTGGCAACTATGAAATCTTTAAAGAGAAAACTGTCTCTTTGGGCTGAATCTACCCTTTCATTGGGCCTATCAATTTAGATAGGCGATGACAACCATTCTCTAAGAATATTATCAACACCATTTTATTGTGAGCACATTCAGATACAATAGCATGATGGGCTAAAATAGACTAATCCATTGAGCCACTGCTCTGTGATAATGGTCTCAGTACGAAGCAGCATCATTTGATGTGCCTATCTATGATTTGGGTCTGTAAAGAAAAATTATCCTAGGGCTAAAATGCGTTGCCTTATCCAAATCTGCCTGAACGAGGATAAGAGTCTTGGCCATAGTCTATATGAGTGTCTGGGGCCAAACGTAGCCCCTGCAAGGTCACAGCTTTCCTTTATCAGATGGCTACAGGGCGCCTGCGTTTGCGCCGGTCACCCCGGCACCACGTGACCCTGATTATCATAAGGCATCCATCTCTTTCTTTCATTAGTGACGCTTCGCTATGTCGCACCCGACCTCTATTTACATGCCCAAATTAGGTTTTTCTCTTTTCGTGCATTGCGCATTTGTTTCCGAAGCAGCTACCTCCCCCCTCCCCAATTCGACGGTCCGCGACAGATGATAGTCGGCTAATAATATTCCAACTGCTGCAATATCAGACAGAATCGAATTAAGATGTGGAAATTGTTAAAAAACAACAAAGATTATTCCAGTTTACAAAACTTTACGATTAGATATTTGATAAGACTTTTGCCTATTGTACTTCATGTAGAATATAACCATCGGAATAATAACATCATTCATTGTATGGCCTATGGCCTAAATTTGTGTAGTGTATAGCCTAATGGCCTCTTTTTAAAAAGGTAGCCTGAATAAAATAATGACCCTCTCGATCACCAGTGTAAAGCCTATTGGGCGATTCAATGATTAATACAAAATATAACATACATAACAAAACATGTCATGATGATCAATTATAAAGCCTAATTAGCTTAGGATGTCAAGCAGGCCCACGATCGACATATTGAGCTCTTGCCTATTCATTTATTTCCTTAGTTCCCGTTCCCTGGACGGAGTTACATGCATCCAGGCACCGGGGGTTCTGCAAACAGCCCATGACCTCTGACAATATGCGGCAGGGGCCCCTCGCGCAATTACATTTTGTGGAGAGCGAGGCGATGTGTTTTCAGAACATATAACTAATTATGTGGTGTGATAAAATAAAACATCTGAAATAACAGCATGTCTTATGATGGAAAATAGTGTCATTTTATAAAGCGTCTCTATTTGCGCTGTAGGCCAATGCATTTCCACTGATCAATGCTTGGCCGTATGACTGATGGCCTGTACATGGATTAGAAAACAGTTCTCCGGGTCATTGATTTGAGATTCTGTAGTGTGTCCAGTCCATTACGGGGAACGGAAACTCGTCTTTCCATCGTCTAGGAGACGTGGAACGAAATCCACATTCATTCTTTTTTTCTTGCTTATTCTGCCGGCATCATTTGAGATGTAGGTCAACTATCATCTCTTTTGCCTATGGCTATTTACAGAGCCTGGCTCCTTTGATACGGCTCAGAGTGTATAGGGAATAGAAATGAAGGATTTGGCTACCTAGTTTGCCCGAGCGGCTGTGTGCTCTTTGAAATCGGAGTTCAGAGAAAATAAACGGGGGGGGGGGGGGTGGTCGGGGAAATGGAGTTCATAGTGTTCATACTTTATTGAGTAGTTTTTTTTACATGACAAAAAGTAACAAACCGAAGAACTGAATTGAAATAAGTGACATGATGATAAAAGTTAAAGATGGTCGATATTTAGACAGAACAAAACGTGACCCGAGGAATAAGTTCTTACCCTGTCCGACCTAAATTGAGGAAATCAAAACCCAGAGAGTTGACCTGATTTAAAAAAGAAAAACATTCTGCTCCACGATTTTAGCTGCGTATTATCTTTCGGTATCGCCCTGTAGAAGCCTCTCGTTTTGAGAGGCTACTGGAGGTTGCCTCCTATGTAGGACGCGTGCACATCATGCACCAAACAGACCTGCTTCCCCTATTGGGCGCTCAGCACTATGCGTCCGCATCCCACTGCTACCGGCCCTCCGTCGGCTTGGCCGCTAAGCCAAAGCTTCTTCTAATAGACCATCCCTTAATACTTCCTCTGCTCTGACATTGCAAAGACCCTCGGTGACCTGTGTGGAAGCCAATGTTTTTCTTTTCTAGTGTGGCGGCGTTGGGTCTCTCTTTGTTGCCAGAGTAACGCGCCACAGAACCACACGCCATTGGTCGGTTAAAAAGGTAAAGTGCCCTGGGGCTGTTCAGGCTCGGCCGGCTACAGGCTTTTGCTATTCTGGTGGAGTGTCCGGCGCAGTTGTCCGCCTAGTCGTGGAACGAGAGGGGGGGGGGGGGGGGGGGGTCAGGGATTTAGTCCTTAAAACACAGAACGGAAGAGCAAACGTCTGAACA
>JAOPJJ010000114.1:9792624-9804046 GCA_027122795.1 Enchelyopus cimbrius
AGCACTGTAGCAGTGGCGCAGGTGGGGGCAGACACAGTGAAGCCACCCGGGGTCTACTTGAGTTTGACGGGCCATGGGAGGCAGGTGCGCAGTCCCAGCATGGAGGAGAAGATGATGGTGGGCCGGTGCTTCTTGAACCGCTTCTTCAGTCGCTGGGTGTTCTCCGTCACATAGATCTCCCCCTGCTGGGCGGCGCCGGAGATGCGGGACACCACCTCGCCGTGCACCACCACCTCCTGCTCTGAGCGCACAAACACCTGCCGCAGTTCCTCCAGCCGGCGCTCCATTTGGTGGATGACGCGCTGGCGCTCCTCCACCTCCAGCAGGCGCCGGCGCGCCGCCTCGAACTCCATGCTGGAGCTGGGGGTGACCAGCTTGGAGGACGGCGCCGTGGCAGCCGCCGAGTGCGGCTCCGAGTGGGCCAGCAGTGCCCCCGTCACCCGCCGGAAGTCCCCCATGGAGATGGAGCGCCGCGTGGCCGGTGACGCCATGGCCAGCAGGGCGGAGGTGGAGGTGGACGGAGGCAGGGTGAGGGGGAAGAGCGCGTGAGCGCGGGCCAGCAAACAGGCGGCGGAGGAGGACGACGGCGATGATGGAGATGGAGACGCGCGGGGGGCCTCCGGCGGGAGGATGTCCGGGTGGGGGTCCACCATGCACGACGCGTCATCCATGGCGTCCTCGTCCGACTCAGGGTCACCGTGTCTCCCCGGCTCCCTCACCGCCTCCGCCACCACCACATCCATCCTGGCCTCGTCCATCCTGGCCTCATCCTCTTCCACGTCCATCGCCCTCGTCCCCTGGCGAGCCGCAGCGTGCTTCCTGCCGATGTCGCTGCTGATGCGGTGGTCGTCGTGGTGATGGATGCTTCTTCAGTGGTCCTCGGTCATAGCGGGGAGCCGGCAGCCTCGTGAGCAGCAGTAGCACAGCTGCCGAGTGGAAAACGCTCCATTCATGAATAAGAGATCCGAGCCTGCCTGCCTTCTGCTCTCTCTGCATCCTTGCCTCCGTGGTGGAGGGGGGGGGCGGGGGCATGCCGCAAGCCGATTGGCTGCCTGACTCATGAGCACGTCAGCGAGGGGATTGGCCAGGCTGGCTCTCTCTGCGATGCTAATGCTAGCAAGCAGTTATTTGTCCTCCTCCTGTGGTTATCTGCATGAGGCAGCAGTACTGCTGTCTCCTTTTCTCCCTTCTATAAATATTACAAACGCAGGACCACGGAGGCGAATGGAGAATCCTCATTGGTCCTCTCTGTACATCTTGTTTATCCGGCTCTCCCTGTGTGCACGCGCGCACCGTCTCCCCTCTCACACGCTCGTCTCCGTTTCCCTGGCCCTGGTTGCCCTGGGAAACGCAGTCTTGACATCAGATGGTTGAGGCACAAGGGGAGGGGCCAGGCTTCAGCCCGTACTTTCCTCTCACTCTCTCACTCTCTGCATCGCTCCTTTCTGTGCACTAACATCACTCTCCCAATCATCCAGCAGCATCTCCCTTTCACTCTTAAGAGATGGAACAACAAAGTGTTCACTGCCTGCCTATTGAACTGCATTAGTATATACTGTATAGTCAATATTCACATGGTCTGTTGACTTAGGAAAACCACTACGGACTGTTCATATCATCGTGTGTCATAGTGTCGTCAGACAGACATTATGTTGATGTCTATATGATTGTGACTGTGTTGTTGAAGGATGACTACTGTGCTACACTTAAAACGTCTGCGAGCCAGCAAATGCTTTTACTTAAAAAAACAACTTCAAAATCGAAACCATATTTCACCAACCAAAAGTCAGAGGGCAAATTGTGAAAGCCCGTTGGACTGGCCATACCGCAAAATATAACAATAAAATGCTACGCTTATACAGCACTTAAGCGTCTGTAAATGGGCCAAAATTTTGTTTGTTTTTGGTTTGGGATACATCTCTGACTGCGAGGCGTCTCTCAACACCTCGTGAAACCTGTGATCCCCGTGGGCCTAATTATTCACAGCGCTAACCCGCCGAGCTCCCATTAGAGGCTACTCCTCCTGGCCCTGAAAGCACTTTCCCGCTAATTAAATAGGCTATTGTGACCAATGCAGAGAAAGAAATCCGCTAAACTTCACAAAAATCCACATCTAATAGTCAACACGTAGCCTTCACACAAGCCGCAGTTTGTCACACACATGCATTATCGTCGTATCAGCAAGCATTTTTTCGGGGCCGACAAAGTCGCCGATTCAGACATTGCGGTTGATTTTTTTTCAAAACTGAAAAAAACCCGACCCTTTTGTCTTTTTTCAAATCCAAATCAAAGTGGTCTGTGTACAAATGTCTTTCTCTCTCAGCCTAGGGGTGAGCTTTCCCGCTGGGTTTAACGTTCCTTTCTTAGTTGGGTCATGCCGGAGACAGTCTCTCTCTTCTTCGCTCTGTGTCTCTCAACCAGAAAATCCCCCATGACATGGACATGTGCTACTGCATGATGGGCAGCCCGTTCCACAGCGGCTACCGGCAGACCCTGTTTGCCTCGCAGGTGGATGCGCTACGCGGACCTGTACGCCGCCTCGCCCTTCATCAACCTGCTCTGCTACCCCTTCAGCTACCTGTTCAGGGACCCCCCCGACACATGGATGCCTGATTTATGTTAATGACGCGAGACGTGATGGGATCCTGGCTCTTTCATCATGTCGTGTCCTTACATTTGACCGTCGTACGGTCAAATGGAAGGACACGACAGTTACAGGAGTTACAGACACAGAGCCAGAGCTCTGTGTCTACCAACCCCTGCCCTCACCAGATTCCCCATGACACAACGGTGGAGCACGAACACGTGGGCCCCAATGACACTGAGTTCCCCCACCGTCTATAACGGTTGTATTGCGTCCAGAAGAGTATTATTATAGTATTATTTTTTTACAACTTTTTAGGTATTTTTGTAAAATAGAAGGCGTTTCAGCGGTAGCTCTCGTCAGACCAGGCAGTCACAGCTTTAAGTGTCCTGTCACCGACTCGATGTACCCTCCCGTCTTTGCTCAGTTGCAGTGTGCAGTGTCCACGTTACCCAGAATGCTGTAGCTCTCATGTTGGTTGTAGGTGCTAGCTGTCATCACATTGATTTTCTGGTTGGATGTGGAGCAACATGCCCAAATATTGCATCTTTTTTATATAAACTGTAAGGAATGACCTTATTTTGGTATGAATATTGAGGGTATATGCAAGGAATTTTGTCTGGTATATATATATATTTTTTTTTTGCATTTGTTTATTTTTCTTATTTGACAATTTCATCCGGTGAAGTGCTTTGCACGCATGGCTGCTGCTATTGTGCAGTGTGATTTCAAAAAATCTAACTGAACTCAAACTATTATACTGTGAACAAATGCTGTCGATGCGTGGAGATGGCGAATAATGTTGCCACGGTTGCCTTGTACTGTTATGGATCTTTGCTAAAACAGCAAAGATTGATTGCATGCTTATCCAACCTCATTGATATTCGCAGAATAATAATTTTGTATTGTCTACTGGAGCCTGCATTTTGATTTTGAATGCTTGTTACACTAACACTATGAACTCCTACAGTTTATATTTATTTATAGTGTGTGTGTTAGTATTATATATATATATATATATATATATATATATTATACGCTGTAGGGTATTATATATTATATATGTTGTCAACCCCAGATACTGAGCTTGACTGATGATGTGGGGCATATCATATGCTGCTCTGTGTGCAATAAACTTCACTGTTTCGGTCATACGGTTTCGCAACAGAGATTCAAGCCAAGCCATGAACCATGTTTTTTTAAATGTAATTTCTTTTTCCAACGCATTTATTGGGTATGTCTTTTTCTGTTGTCTAGGTAATATGAAGAACGACAAAAGCCTCCATCTGAGATTAAGTGTCTGTGATTGAGATTATTTCCTACGTGGCATGTGCTGTGCATTTTTACAACCGTTGCTGAAAAGTGCTCAATCCTCCCTGCCGGACATGTGCTGCGTATATGGGAGCTTTATAAAAAATGTTGCCCGAAACTAAAAAACACAAAGGGGTACCTACCCCTGTCGTCTTTTGTCATTCAATCACCAATCAGAGATGGGTCCATAACTCAGACTAGGGCAGTTCTGTAGTCTAGTTTTCTCTTGTGGGTATACTGTCTGCGACGGGTCGCTGACACAGCTCCCCCCACTCCCTCCTACGGGCCTTCCCCAATAATAATAAAAAAAACTAATTCTAACTGTGAAGAAAAAGTCCTTATTAGTGTGATATTTGTCTAATCCATAGACTAACCATGTCTGGTCAACATAACCTTAAAGTCCTCTCTTAACATGTGGCAGGGACGTCATGTCCCTCTTCAAGAGATTTGATGTCCCTTGCGTATGAACCTTCGCAGCACTCGGCTGAAGGCCTCCTTATCTGCACAGCAGGCAAGGAGGATTTAGTGAACTATTGTTGAGATCCTCCTCAGAACGGTAGTGGCTGGCACCATGTGCGGGCAGCTCTCGTACTCCTTGATCAAGCTTCTTGTTAATAAACACTGTTAAACTCTTAAGTCATCAAAGTTCTCAATCTCTTTAATCTTATAGCTTATAAAAATGTCCATAACAATTGATGTCACAAACAGGATCTCAATACACCCAGCAGGTAAGCAAAAGTTTAATTTGGACTGTGTTTGACGAGATTCAAAAGTATCTGTAATTTTCTGCTATTCGGCCACGGCGACCTGCATCCCATTAAAAGGGCTGTAGGTTTGGACCAAAAGTTTCAGATTTCAATCTAAAGAAAATAATGTAAAAAAGCAGAAAAGGAATTAATAAAGAGCGTCAACAAGTTCACGGGAGTAGGGTTTTGGACAGGGCGTCGGGCACCTCGTTGACATAACTACTCCCACGTTAGGGTGAACAAGAGTGGTCGGTGGTTCAGAGGACGACAAAAGCCCTGTAAGCCTGGTCCTTATAGACGGGTGGGCGGTCGGGGGCACAGTCAAGAGAACGCATGAGGATAACTCATTGGGAGCTTGCTGGATTCTCTGTCAGGGGAGGCGGTTGTTCTGATTAAGTTGAAAGAATACATATGGTCGGTTATTCCAATAATATCTGCATGGTGAGACTGGGGCCTGGAGTTTGGCACAGTCAAGAGACCGCATGAGGGTAACTCTTTGGGAACTCACTGGATTCAGAATAAGTTTAAAAATACTTGGTCAGTTATTCCAATAATATGCATGGTGAGATTGGGGCCTTGAAGGGGCGCCAGTCTGACTGTGTGGTCTCTTGACTGCGCAGTCAAGAGACAGCATTGAGGTGTAAATCTGTTTGCAGGGGAGGCAGTTGTTCTGATTAAGTTGAAAGATACTTGGTTGGTTATTCCAAGAAGTGCATGGTGAGACTGTGTCCTTTAAGACTGAGGTGAAGATTGCACCTAGCTAGCGAAGTCATAAGTATATACAGTCATGAAAATCCGAGTTTTCATGGCATCCTCAACATAATTCCGACACTACGGTACTGTTGATAAGTAGGAAAACGTTTTTCAGTGTTGTTGACATGTCCATGTGCTTTGTTGCTGATGTTTTAAGTGTGCATTTTTAAATATGATAAATGTACATACAATCATGGGGTCAAATCAATCCACAGCAGAGGAGAAATTAAAAGATAATGGGGAAAAAAGCAACACATAAAGAAAAAACAGGGAACTACTCAACAAGAACACATGACACAATGCACCCAGCTGTTTTCACCACACATACCGGCAGAGATAATTGGCTAAACCCAGCTGTAGAAATCTGGTGTGGGATTTCAGTTACCTGAAGCAGTGTGTGAACGTGTGGTTTGAAGAGGTGTATCAGCGCAGTGGATGGAGCATGAATGACAATTATTGTGACTGGTGGACAGATGAACTGAAAAGAATGATTGAGTTGTGTGCTGAATGACAAAACACAGAAGTGACTGCTAAAGCCTAATCTGTGATTGGACAAAACATGAGCCAGAGCCATTGACGACAACACCATTGACGTTACTGTTACTTTAACATCAGGCAGACCATAATCTATGAGGCCATACAACGTTACTAACTATATCAATATTCCTGGTAGCTGACAAAAATAAAATAAATGATAACAACTAAGGATAACTGAACAAAAATGTTGAATGTTAAATGAGTGAAATATAAACTTTTGGGGTTGGCATGACAAGAATGATTGCCAAATTGTTCAATGTGAAAGTATAACACATTGTTCCTTCTTTGCTTGTAGGTTTCCTTTTAGAACACGTGATTTGAAAAAAAAAAAGATGAATGTTGATGAATGATGAAAGAATGTTTATAATGATTTTTGGTTTATAATGAAAGTATGTTTTAATTATAATCTTCCAAGGTGTAAACCATGTTTGAAGCATGGTATACACAGAGCCAATGTCTACAGGTTCTCAGGTTACATTTTAGGGTCAAAATTGACAACATTCATTTACAAGTTTTGAGAAATTATTGTAACGGGAAGGGATTTGCTTTGTAGGACACTAATTTATGATAGCAGTTATCTCCCCTGTGGACGAGCGTTCACAGAAGTCGAGGGGAATCAGCGCTGTGGACTCTTCAGAGTTCAGGGAATTTCCCACCTCACCAAACTGAGGAAATGGGACCCGCCCCAAAAATACCACTGTGGAAGTGCGGTAGTTGATACACTGTCGGGCAAGCCTGATGTAGTCTTAGTTAATTGAACAGGGTCTGAACATAGTTTTAGGGTCAAAGATTTTGAAGTTATGTGTTTGGGCCAAACTGTTTGTCTATGTGTTGTCCGTCACTTTGTGTCAGTCTGTCTTTGGGGTTTGTTTAATGTGAACATGAGTGTGCTAGACACTTATTGGGTGGAGCACCCGCATTTGAGAATTGAAGGGCTATTGTCTTGAAGACACAGATGTTTAACTAATAGAATAATAAAATATACAATATGGCACTTCCTGAGGGATTACACAATAATATACATTATTTTAAAGGTTGTAAATTAATGATATTACTTTAAAATAATAAGATTAAACAATCACAATAGAGAAACAGGGGGTTTGAATTAATAAAAAGGTATGCATAATAAAAAAGAGAAGACACAATGAAGCCATGTGAAAGTCTCTGTGTGTGAGCCTGTCTTTGGATCCATGACAAGGCCACTGAGATAAGGTTATACTCCCATAGCAAGTGTTGGGGGAATACAAAATTAGACTATGAGACATTGTGTGATCATCGAATGTTTTTTGTAATGGCATTGGGCAGGTATAATTCATTTGAGTGGAAAATGAATCTATTTAATGCGTACACACAATTAAAGGGGAATATGAAAATATATATATATATTTTCCTGGTATCAGAGTGAGAAATGGTTTTGCTGCTGAACTGTGTTTAGCACCATTGTAGTGATTGGCTACGGTTTTCTTTTTCTATTTGTTTTTATGCATAAGCTTTGATGGGTGGGTGGCCCATGTTCTCTTGTTTTATGTTAAGATAGAAAGATAGGTTTTCCTATTGTATTTTATTTTAAGTTTTAAGAAAGATTAGTTGGTTGCAACATATATCTTTTTGTTTATTGTTTTGGCTCAAGCCAAACATGTCTTAAAAATGTCCTTAACCAGTTTTTTTCTTCAAAAATATTTATCTGGTTTGAATTTTTTAAATTTAATTAAGAGCCCAGTGCCTTCTTAAGTTGAGTTAGCTACACACACACACACACACACACACACACCATTTTATTGTAATTTTATTTAAAAAATTGAGTCAGGACAATTAGCTTTTCCTCTACAATCAAAGATATTTAATGTGATTTAAGGACACCCCATGTGTTCGAGAAACAAGGGAATCTTTCTAAAGACATGGTGAAGGTGACGTTGATTTCTTGATGAGTGATTGGATGGTTTCAGAAGTTGTTGACACGTATTTTTGCGTATGTTTTACTGGATATACGACAGGGGTCCCCCTTTCGTTTTAGGTGGTTATACGGCGTGTTCTATTTCATGTAGGCTACGCCGTCTAGGCTTCGCCTTATGGGCTTTTCCCGTGCACGCTCTCGCGAGCACTGAAAATTCAACAATGTACCTATCAACGTGGGCCCCGCCCACACCTTGCACGTGTATATAAGGCGGTGCGTAGCAGCGCTCGTCCTCCTTTTAATTTCAGCAATTGAAATTACCATCAACACTTTTTCGGAAGTTCTATGAAAATAGCTAAAGAAGTTAGCATTATGAAGAGTTCTACGAAGCGGCCGCATGCAGTGGAGGCCCCCGACCAACGGCCCTTTCCAGGGCCCGTCTGTTCTTCCTGCCCTGCGGCGCTCTCACCGGACGACACTGCTGCAGAGCACGCAGCGGCAGCCCTTGCGGACTCCGCTGCATGCCGGCTGTGTACGCTATGCCCCGGGAGGTGCTCCTCTCGAGGCTCCTTGCCTGCTCTCCGGCGGTAGGACTGGACCAGGCCATCACTTTCTTCGGCGCCGCAAAAAGCGACCCATCATCTGCCCGGTCTTCAAGCCGCTGCTCCCCTACCTGACTGTAGAGGACCTCACCACCATGAAGGCCCCGGTGTAATCCTTCACCGACTTTACCAAGGTTTTGAGGGCTGGAGCACCAAACAAGTGATGGATATCCCTCAGCTGGAGCCCCACCTGGCAGCGTCTCTCTGTCCGCACACCGAATGGCGCCCGAATGAGAGACCGCAGCTCCCGAACCGCCTGCATAGGCAAATCGCCGCTTTGATGAACAACTCTTTTATGTGTTCCTCTCAGAGCGCAGCCTCTGTCGGCCATGACACTAGGAAAGGAATCCTTTAGTAGTGCCGACATGGAACAAGTGAACATGTTCTCCGGGGCCATCCTGCGTCTCATCCGATTGTCAACCGATTGTCGTTGCAGCAGACGTCAGATGGCATGGTCCACTATGGGACACAGAGCGATGTGGCTGTCCACACCTCTCTTACCGACCGGGACAAGAGGAGCCTTATCCACGGCCCTTTGGCCAAGGATGGCCTTTTTGGACCTCCGGTTGCTCGTCAGACCTCTCGTCTGACAAGAGGTCAGCTCGTCAGACCTCTTCCCGCCAGGCTCCCTCACGCCAAGCTGGAAGGAAGATAGGACGATGGCTGGTCAGCAGACCTTCCACCTCCCGCCGCTGCCAATGCCGCCCCCCCCCCCCTCCGCCGCAGCACGCCGTCAGGAGAGGGCCAATCACCTGTCCACTCTGGCTGGCCCCTACCAACCGATGTATTTACCAAATGTAAATTATACCTCACCTTCCTCTTCGCTGAATGGCAGTAGAGTGGTAGCTGGTCGTAGCATAGCCAGGGTTCCGCCCGTCTCCTTAAAAAGAGCACGACGGACCCCTGCGCTTCATGAGTGGGCTGGGGACTCGTTACACAGGCCGGTGGCCTCGTGTTCTTGTTCCCATGACCCTGACGTTTGTTCCCCTTCCGCACGGCATATTGGCCACGCGGAAGCAATGAACCAGCCTGCGACGCTCGTGCCCGCGCCCAAATCGGTGTTCAGCGAGCAGTTGCTTTATAATGAACCGCCCTCCTTACCGCCAGACGGATGTAAGGCGTTAGGTCAAGAGGGAATAGCACAGGGATTGTCCGTCTCCATAGAAGGAACACGGCTTGCCCCTGTGCTTTATAAGCGGGCTGTGGACTCGTGTACAAGTAACCGAAGTCCCTACATAGATTCGCCCTCCGCTCGGACGGTCGGCCACGCGGAAGCCGGAGATCAGCCTGCGACGCTAATGCCCGTGCACAGGACCCAGTGGCAAGCACTGCTCTATCAGCGGAGGTGACTCGTCTACTTTTTTACCTCGACGATCTACTGATATTGAGTCAGCCAGAGGAAACGGCGAGAGGAGACACCATGATGGTGATAAATTATCTCTCCTTATTGGGGTTCGCCATTAATTGGAAAAAGAGCGCTCCAACCCCCAGCTGTCAATGTGGGTTAGAAAATATACATCAAACACAAAGCATTGATCCCTGTAAACCAGTGGCAGTTCTATATTTGCTTCAAGATAAAAGGTTAAAACCTTCAGAGCATACCGAGATTACAGAAGCGAGTGTATCTGTGTGTGTGTGTGTGTGTGTGTGGGGGGGGGGGGGGACAGACCTCCATTCTGGTGTGCAGAATATCAAGACACTCAACGTGAGGCGCATGGTCTGTCCTAGCAGGCATGTCTAGATATATACAAAAACAAAGCTGAACTGCAAACGTCAATCATAGTTTTTGCACTTTGGCTGTTTGGCTCTGCAAGTTCATTGACACAGTGCGCGAACTTCCATAGTTTATGCAATTTATGATCAGATACTGTACAACGCTTTGAAGCCGTTTCAGATTGTAACTGTGATTAAGGGCTATATTATACAACTGAATCCGGCTTCTGCAAAAAGTGATTTCACACTCTGCTCACCTTTAAGTAAGAATTGTTCAGGGTGTCCCAATTCTGCAGGAATGTGTTGGTTATTTAACAGCCGTGTTTCAAAACTATTGAAAATACCTTTGATTTAATCGGTTTTAAGTAATGTAGTAACATAACCCCCCACCCCAGAACAGATTTACCCTTCATTCAAGTGAGTGGAGTATAATCCAATGAAGCGACGAAGGCAAATTATAAAAACGTGTGTGAACGCGATGCTCCTTACGTGATTACGTTCCAGCATTTAGTTACCGCTCTCCTCCACCCCCTCTCATATCAAATCTCACTCCCACCTTCTCAAATTCCTCTCCATTAAAGGCTGCGACAATCTCTTCCAGCGCACGCCCCGTTCCAGATTACTTTAATCCTGGTGTATCTGCAGATTCACAGCAGATTGTCTCTCAATGTCCGTGTGCTTCGAGCACTGGCGGCGCCACATGGTGGCCAGGGGTGGCCGTGGCCACCATTGGTCAAACTTCGGCCACCCTTACGACCGGGCCATAATTTTACGAGAACCCATGGGGTGACCCATGTTGCTCCTAACGTCTCACACACACACACACACACACACACACACTTGTCATCTGTGCTGGGTGGCACGTATGTGTGTTGAACTAGCCCCATACTGGTTGCCATGACCACATCTGTTGAACAGCAGCTAGAAAAAAAAACAGCATCAGACATGATATATGCTGGGTGTGTGAAAAGGTGGTGTCTAATTAAAGGTTGCATCAGCGATTTTAGGCTGGAACATAAATGATCACCTTCATCTGATCTTTCCTCACGATCCGCTCGCTTCCCGCCCCATAAGCAGGCCGTCAAAAAAAAGCGTCTCTGTAGGCAGCCTATGATCCGAGATCGACGTACACAAAAACAAATGGTACTACCAGCCACTCCAAACCACTCGGAGCAACGTCTCATAGACGTTTTTTTGGCTGCAGAATCACCGATACAACCTTTAAGTGACACCTTTAAGGTTGCATTAGCGATTCTAGGCCGAAACCACATCTCTTGCAGGC
>JAOPJJ010000114.1:9820523-9831490 GCA_027122795.1 Enchelyopus cimbrius
CCCCCCACACACACACACACACACACACACACACACCGCCCCCGAACACTCAACCATACCTTGTGCTCAGCTCAACCCTTGAAGTCACATCACAAGTGGGCGTAGCACAGACAGCCAAGCCACAAGTTTGCTTTCCGCAGGATTCCCTCTTGTACACTTCCTGCTTGTGTTCCGTTGTCGCCCTGGCAACTCTGTACACCGCGTTCTCGGACCGCGGCGACCCCGTGAATTTTGGAGGCGCTGCGGTGTGTTCGCCTCTCAGCCCCTCATGATCCTGGCCGTGTTTATGTCTGGCCTGTAGGCATGGGGATCACAGAAGGGACTCTTCAGAGAGCTGATTTATGACTGGGTGTGTGTGAAGGGGTTCGTTACCCAGCGGGTGTGTGTTTGTGTGTGTATCTGTTCACATCAGCGCGAGCCTTGGAGCAAAATATGGTTTTTGTGACCAACATTACGTCCCCCTCCTCATCCTGTGGACACACACACACATTCATACACATTCACACACACACACACACACACACATATTCACATGGTTGCTGTCTGTGATTTTCTCCCTAGAGAGAAGAAGAGACCAGGGAAGCGGAGGAGGAAGAGGAGGAGGAGGAAGAAGGGAATCAGCGACACTCCATCTTCGAGAGGGTTGCTGCGTCCGTCAGGTCTTTGTCGTTCAGGTAAGCACGCGTACATCCATACAGCGGTCAGCCTGCAGCATGTTTAATACATAGATACAAACTGGAAGGATCCCTGCGGGGAAACCTAGTTTCCTGCAGCACAAGTTAAAACGGTGACCTCACGGCAGAAAACTGATGGAACATCCAGCAGCTGTGCCCTGGACTGCGTACATTCAGGGACCCTTCGTGTGTATGTGTGTGTGTCTGTGTGTGTCTGTGTCTGTGTGTGTGGGGAAGAAGCTAGACATTTGAATCTTGCTTCTTCCTCACACCAAAAATGAATGGTAATTCATTAACCAACACAAAAATGATATCCTCAGCCGTTACGTTGATGTCATTCTCTCCGCCTCCCACCCGTTCCTGTCCCTATTAAATATCCCTGGAGGCGTGTCATTGATAAGCTGATCCAGGGAGGGGAGGGGAGAGATAGAGAGACAATAGAGAGACAGACAGACATACAGACAATAAAGAGAGACAGACAGACAGACAATAAAGAGAGACAGACAGACATACAGACAATAAAGACAAACAGACAGACAGACAGACAATAAAGAGAGCTGTGATGGTTGGAGAGAGATAAAACGAGTGTGGGCAGGACGGGACGGGCAGGAGGAGGAGGAGACGGAAGTGATATGTCCAGAGAATGGGAGTCTCACACAAAGGCAAGCGACATTATCCCAGTGTGTGAATGGAGTAACAGCCTGGTGGATCCCTGTTGGAGGAGAGACGTATTGATTGCGCTATTGTCTTAACGATTCCTCAAAGCAGAAGCTACTCCGCCATAACTTACGACAGTTTTTGAAAGTCCTTCATTTATGGTCAGAAGTTCTCTCTCTTTTGGATTTCGTATTTCCAATTAGTCACGCTGTACTTCTGACGCCGGTTCTGGGAGGCCTGGAAAACGCCTTAGTGTTTCTGCACTGTGAGCTCACCGGGCGGGTGGGTGTGCTGTGATGACATGATGAAGTGCTCTGTCCCTGTCCGGCTGAATGTCTCCAGGAAGGCCATTCACGGGCCCGCGGTGCCGCAGCCCATGGGACAGGAGGAGTCCGAGCTGTCGTCTGACCGGGGTCTGGAAGGCTCTCTAACCGTCACTTCACAGTATGACCAGCAGGGGGGGCTGTCGCCACTCTCAAATGCAGGTGAGATGCTTTCCGGTAGCCTGGTCCAACCAGACCACCGTATTTCATTTCATTTATACAGAGGGTCTGGAATCGCTCAATTGAAACACGTTAACTCACTGGAAGGCGGGTGTCTGTTGAAGTTTAAAACTATTGGATCTGCCCAGTGCCACTCAGGATCTGCCACAAGCAATCGCTAGCTTTTGGTCGTGACGTATGTCATGCTCATATTGGGAACAACGTTGAGTGCAGGCTGTAAACAAGCAACACCCTATTTTGAATATATGATCAATATAGTATATGTAATATATATATACATACATACATACATACATACATACATACATACATACATACATACATACATAATATAATGTATATAATCAATATACTTCAACATCATTGCTCTCAGCCACTCCATCTGGGCGCTGATTGGACCGGCCAAAATTTGGCCGGAGAAAATGTAAGTCTATGCAGCAAACCCAGACCTACTACTGAAGCGAAAAGAAAATTGAGCGGAAGTACGTAGGCGGGCGGTGGCCAGGCTAGCGTTCCAAGGTCTCTGTAAAAATAAAAACTTTAAATATCTATAATAGGGATACATTGAGGATCACATCAGCCCTTTATTTATCAGGATCAGATCAGTGACTTATTCAAAGACCACCTTTACCATCAATAGTCATGAAAAAGGTTTTTAGAGCCATCGGTCCTAAATCTTGTTTTTTTTTTGTAGGCCTGCTCCTGGCCCACAGGACTCTGTTAATCCCCCAATACAATGACCCTCCTGTAGGTCCTGGGCTGTCCCCGGGCCCCCAGTTGGACCGGTCTCCGTCCCCCGTGTCGCCCGGTTTCTTCTCCCCCATGGCCAGGGCCAGCGTCAGCTCCTGTCCCGAAATGGTGGGAAGCACCGTAAGACATCTTTGGACCATGCACTCGATTAAAGGGCATTCGTTTTCAGTCCCTCAACTCAATCACAGGGAATGGAAAACCACAGCTTAATGAACGAACCGTTGGCTTGGTTTATGTTTTCACAGGAAGTCAAAGAAACGAAAAAGTTCACTACGAAAGGTGACGAGTTACACTCAGTGACAATCAGCACAAATGCACCTGCACGTCACTTTTGCCAAAAGCGCTCTGAGCGCATTTCACTAGCCCAGCGCTTAAAACCACATCCCCCCCCATAAGGCAACACCACGGCCATGAGTCGGCGGCGAGTGTCGTGCCGCGAGCTGGGCCGGCCCGACTGGGACGGCTGGCTGTGGAAGAAGAGGAAGGACAGCAACGTGTTCCTGGCCCAGAAGTGGCAGCGCCTCTGGTTTGTCCTCAAAGGACCGTCCCTCTACTGGTACAACAGCCCACAGGTATGGGGGACGCTCTATGGGGGGATGGGGGCGGGGGGGTCTCCGTGGGGGTCCGTTCCTTGACCCGGCCCCTAGTTTAGCAGGTTTACAGGACCAGCTTAAGCTACAGGGGATCAGTAGCCAGTCACGGCGACTACAGGGGTCTTTTTTTGTTTAAATAACGTTTTTTGTTAGAAAGGGAAATATTTTGTAGCCGAGTATTTAATATGAATCTGTGTATTTAATTCCATTTCAGATCTGTAGCGTTTATGGTGTATTCCTTGCTCCTTCCTGTGCTGCCTGGTGGTAATCTCCATGTGGTTGTGTCTCGACAGGAGGAAAAAGCTCAGGGACTGGTGAAGATTCCCTCCTACAGCATCGAGAGCGCTGGAGAACACAAGAGGAAATTGTAAGAAACTCAGGTTTTGCGTCTCCGTTCAAAACTCTAATCCAGTGCTCGGTCTACCATGGGCTATTTAATTAGGACGCAATGACACAAAGTGAAAAAACGTATCATAATCATACCTTCAATACAACTGTAATATAATAACTCCTCTGTGAATATTTAGTTTTTGTGGGTCACGTAAGATCGATTTGTAATCTCTCTCTCTCTCTCTCTCTCTCTCTCAACAGTGTGTTCAAAATGTTCCACAAGCGATTTCAAACTTTCATCTTTGCTGCTGAAAACCTAAACGACATGAGCAAGTAAGTAATTGTTATTATGAAGATGATTGTATTCAGTTTCGTAATCTGCGTCAATCTCTACACACGCTCTTATTCATATCGCAGTGAGAGACATGATAGAATGGTACATTATGTTCATAGACTGTCTGTAGAATTATAGCAGTCTACACTGCCCCCAGTTGGCCAATTTAAATTATTACAACCTGGTCACTAGAAGAGGTTTCTGCTGCTAAAATTAAGGACATTTTCCCTTTCTTCCGAAACAAAATTAATATTATCTTCTGTTTTTTTACTTAAAACTATGACGACTTAATTATTATCGTTTTCTGCTGTTATTGTGACCGGTTAATGAATAGAATTTCTTCATCAATCACATAGACACGTGTACTACTTGAGTTAGAAACATGAAAAACGCTAGTTCCATGACTGATACTGATGGTGTGTGTGACTCACTTATTGTTATTGTCCAGATGGATCAACTCTCTGATCACAGCCATAAAGAAGCACAGGAATCCCAACAGTGAGGACCTGGACAACGAGGCCGGTCGGTTGCCCTGAGTAAAGTAACCACAGGCTCAAGCACTAGCGGGTCTGTGGGTCCGTCTTCTATACTGACGTTTAGTTGTATTCTGATATCTGCGTTTGGTGCGTTTGTTTAACAGAGTGCTACAGTGAGACGGAGTCAGAGGACGAGGGCTCCCCACTGCAACGCCGTAGAATCAAGGTTTGGGTCCTGTGAAGAACCACACTCACACTCGCATGCACCTGTACCAAACATTGAATCATGGTGTTGCCTCTCTGCTGTCTCAGAAACTGCAGTCAAGCACGTTGCCACGACCGAAGAAGTCCAAGATGCCGATATCAACTCCTCCAGCAGAGGGCAGCAAAGCAGGAGGTATACCTGCAACACTTCACCCTCTGCAGTCGATGTCAAACAGCATTAGCAAATTCCTGAAATACAATACAATTTCTTGCTGATAAACAATATTCATCTCGAACATCTACATTTTAAAAACGTGCGTTTTAAAATCTTTCTTTCAAAATGTTATGCGATTGGTTATCTGTCCCCTCTTACTCTTGCCTGCATTCAGTAAATTGCAGTTTGTTAATTTATTACACATTCAGATCCAATATGAACGGTGAGTACAGATGTAGGTCATGCAGTAGCAGATGTCTACTTCACCCAGAACCTAAAGGTCTGGCAGTCCATTTAGCTCGCTGTTGGGGATGCTTTGAAGAGCATTATGAGTGAGGAATAGAGACGGACAACTTTGCCGTCTAATAAGTTAACGTTTTATTAAAAAACAAGACGCATCAACTCTCACCTAGAGATGACCTCAGAGCCTTGACAACCAGATAGAGTCCTATTTCGGCCTCTTTTAAGAATGAGGAGAATGCCACTCTTATCAAGTCGAATACTGTGTCCCCTCCTCTTGGTCGTCCAGCGCCCCAGGACGACGAGATGGGCGTGATGATCAAGGGGCTGAAGGAGGGCGGGGTGTCCCTGACGGGCCAGGACCAGCCGTTCACCCAGGCCCAGTTCAGGAGGTCCTTCATACGCCGCAACAAGAACCCCGTCATCAACGAGAAGGTGCACACGCTGCGCGCGCTGCACAGCACCCTCAAGGTGAGCGGGGAGTCTGTGCCGGGCTGTCAGGGTTTCAACCCGAGAAGGCCTCAGGCCGCTTGTATGTTGATAACAATCCAGATTTATTTATAATAAAAATAAAGACATTTTTATTATAAATCACATTTGTACCTTATCCAATCCAGACTGTTTTATCCAAAAACAGTCTTCACAGTTACTTTTTGGTTGCCTTATGGGTGTCATTTTGTCGGACATGCAACACTAATGCGGGATTATTGGAATTCTTCTAAATGATATCCACTATGAATTGAAGAGATCAAATTCAGGCTTATTTCCAGGCTCATTACAGCACATGACTCATCCTGTGGTTCTCCGGTTTGCTGTGCAGGCCAAAGAGGCCGAGCTGCTTCTGATCAACAAGATCCTGGAGGACTCGGACCTGACCGCCACCAAGTTCCACCAGTGGAAGGAGAGGAACGAGGAGCTGTGCCTGGAGATCGAGAAGGCGGCCGCCATACGGAGCTCCACCGCCGCCGGGGCCCCCACCACGGGGGACGGTATCGCGGAACCACAGGATCTAACGGTCACCTCAGCCTCCGAGGCGCCGCCCCCCTACGAGGCGCCGGCTGTGGCGGAAACGGTCGCCACGGTAACCGACGACATGGCCGCCGCCGCCATTTCGGACTCGGAGGGCGCAGCGGCGGCGCACAGGCTGAGCTGGAGCGACGGCGAGCAGCTGGTGGACGCTGAGCCGTCCGAAGTGGTTCTGGAAATGGAGCCGGGTTCCCCCGCCGCGGCCGGGGACCTGGGGGACTACCCCTCCACACTGGACCTGTCCCTGGGGTCCCTGCAGGAGTCCATCAAGAGGGAGCTTTCCGAGATGGAGACTCTGCCAGGCGGAGATGGTGCCGCCGAAAGCTACTTCTTCATCTGAGCTGGTTGATCTGGCGTCGGCCATGTTTTTATCGTATTATTTTTATACACACAACCACCGCACTTGATACGAACAAACGAGCAAAGACAAGCGTGAAGACGGCACACGTCCCTCGAGTTCTCCAGTGTTGGTTCTGCGACATCAGGGAAGGATGGGTTCTCCATGTATGAGAAGCGGCATGCTGAACCATATGGGAGTCCCTCATGCGTTGTGAACGCTGAAAGCCTTCCGTCTCCTGCGCGCCGTATTTTTTATGTAATTTTATACATCCAATACGAAACTTCCGGTAACAACGGAATGAGATCTACTATGTATACACCATGAGAATATACAATAGTATAGAAATACTATTGCTTGTACTATGGGTTATTTAAAAGTATTTTTTAATACAAATGTGTATTTTAAAGGAAAAACTGAAAAGTAGTTCTATATAGTTATAAAGTCCTATATCATTTTTTAAAAATATAAATAAAACAACTTTGTATACAATAACCGCTATTCACTGTAGATTTGGTTGATTGATTTAAACCTAGGATATCAGAAGTCTCACATTATAAGGTGTGTAGTTTCCCTTTCAATAAGTCCTATCAATACAGATACACACCATAAACAAAGAAGGTTCCTAACGCTTACTTAAGAGATTGACAAGTGGAATAAATTTTACATAAATTGAGTATTTATGTTATGTATTCTGAAACCATGCGTGCACTCTTCTGATTGGATTGCACCACGTGATCCTGTGTTGTATTCTTTTCTTGTAAATAAGTGAGATTACAAAGTGTGTTGATGGTAATAAAGTAGTGAACACTTGTTAAGTGTGTCCAGGCTCTTTGTCTGAATGAGCTGCGGTATATCCTTGTACCTCGTCCGTACACCAAACGATTATTATTGAGTGAGTTTTCAGTCAATCCTGAAACCATCATTCATGAATAGTTATGAATGATGGTTCAGGACAGCGACTCTGGGTGCGAACGCTTATATTTTAGCGTTCCTTCTCATGAGCCCTTAATTAGATTCACCTGTGTGCTCTCTGCTTGGCCTCTCATGCTCATTAGCCCTTAATTAGATTCACCTGTGTGCTCTCTGCTTGGCCTCTCATGCTCATTAGCCCTTAATTAGATTCACCTGTGTCACGCACCTCATATATTAGGCGCATGCGCAGTGGGTGCTGTAGTGCGGCGAGGGACAAGGAAGTCTCTGAAAAAGTACATGGAGGTCCATGTTTTCAGGTACTTTGAACAAACCAGACGACCATGGCGGGCAACAAGGCACTTCCTTCACTGATGAGTACTGTTTTATTATATCACTAGTGGTGAATTTGTATATTTGGGATTCATTTTAGCCCTTTATTGAATTACTTTTATGCAGCGTGTGGGTTTAGTCATTTGGTTTTGGTTCCCATGCTTGTAATAATTTGTGAATGATGTCCAACCTGTCTTAGTGGTGATCATCTGTAGCAGTAGTTTTAATGTTCACCTGTGAGTGGTGTTTAAGTGGTGATTGTCTGTACAAGTGATTTTTCTGTTGTGACACCTGATTTATGGGGGGGCCCCCTTGGGCCCCCCTTGATGACGGTATGCCCAGTGTTTTCTTCTCAGTGCTCTAGGAACCCTGGCAAACACCGTAAGGGAACTGGCAACTTGGCTAACATTGGGTTGACCAGTCCCCTCGCTAGGAGGAGCTAGGCCAACCCTAGTGAGGCAAGGCAAGATCTGAAATGTATTTTAGTCTTAAACCATTCAGTGCTTTATAAACTAACAGCAGTACTTTAAAGTCAATTATCTGGCAGACAGGAAACCAGTGTAAGGATCTGAGAACTGAAGTAATGTGATCCATTTTCTTAGTCTTTGTGATGACTCGACCAGCAGCATTCTGAATTAACTGCAGTTTTGATGGACTTAAAAGATGGCCTTTTCAATGATATCTGAGGATGTAGTTGTCCAGATAGGGGTAGTTTGATCTGAATCCCTGGTCTGGTGTGAGGTCCCTGGTCTGAGGTCCCGTGTCTGGTACGAGGGCTTCCTGGTCAACACTTTCAAGCTGGACATGCAGGTGAGCACTCAGTGTAATATGCTCTTGCACATTACAGAATCCCTCCTGATCTTTTCTGCAACCGTCTCTATGGACTTGATTACTTTGCAAGTATGTGGATCCAACAATCTTCCAGTGAATTTAATTGAAGTGTTTAGGTTGGCATGTTAATTCTCCCGCACAAAACTATGACTCTTGGAGAAGGTTTTTAGTTATGAATTAATCCACAACAGTTGCCCTGCACTGGACCAGAAACCTACCGCACCTGGACCAGTGACCCAGCGGACCAAAACCTTGCCGGACCAGTGACCCTCCAGACCAGAAACGTATTGGACCTGGAAATGCACATGATTCTCTTGGACCGATAGTTTGCATTATGTTGGTTTTGCTAGAACTGAGGAAACTAATAATTAAAGTGTTTGAAAATAGTCTGCAAAATTCTGTTTGCTTCCAGTGCAAGTTCTTGACCTTGTAGTGTAAGGAGTGAAATGCATCTGGCTGAGGTGACTCGTGTGTTGCAGCTCTAGCTTTCCCTTGGGTATAATGTCCTATACTAGAACTAAGAATTTGTCTGGACAGGAATCTCACTCTTGCCAGTCTTAATAACTTGAGAGCCCTGTATGTAGCTATTTCTCCCCATTTCATTTTGCAGAGGATGATGTTTGGATTTATTTGAGCCATGTTTTGTTCCAGAACATGCTTTAGTCTGACATGATAATGCGCACGTTTAAGATTGGATGGACATGTCCTCCAACTGCCATCCTCCCGGACGTTCCTTCCACTTCATGGACGTCTAGATAATTACCCTTGCAGATCTTCCTCACGAGGGACCTTTCTGCCTCTCTCCAACACGGGTCATTGGCCACGTGCATGCTCAATCATTCTCCTTTTTCATTCGCCAGTTTCACCGTCTATTACCTTTCATTATTTTTAAACTTCAGGCTCTCTAAAAATAGAAGGGGTTTGTTGAAGGGAAGACCATATCCTCTTTGAAAGGATATGGTCTTCCCTGTTCAAAAAAGGGCAGCAATTGGTTCACATAAAAGGCTACTCCTTTCTAATATACTGTCTGCAGATTGGATGAATTGGTAATGCAAGGCCTTATCTCTATTCTTTCAATGCAATATCAGACAATCATTTTTGCTTATTTTGTTTACAGAAGGGCAGGGCAATTAAGTTATGAATAACCAAACCAAAACACTTGACAAACCTCTAATTATTCTCATTAAAATAACAGGCGCTTAACACAACAGATCACAGAGGAAATTGTTTTTTAATCAGAGAAAATGGATCTCCAGGGATAAACTGTTTTAATCTGGAAACTGACAAAAACAATCGTAAGAATATGAAATAAGTAGTATTTCAGTAGTATACCTTAAATTTATGTCAACATACAACGCAAGTTGTTTTTGATAATGTTCAAATGGGTAATCTTAAAATATATAAATATCACAATGTCTATTCATTTAAAGGTTAATTTACGTTTCATCCCATTGAAAGGCAATATTTCAACAATTCGTCTAAATATTGGAATATTTCAAAAAACTCTCTTTCCTCTAGACAGACGGATATCAAACAAGGAACAGACCTAACAATTCAGGTACGAAAGCAGGAACACATCACAAGTCATGGCAGACGGCTGACGACCAACCTAATACAGAATACATTTAGCAGTTAAAGGCAGCGAGGAATCGATATCTATTTCTTACATCACACCTTGTATCTAAAACTCCGTAGACTCTTCTATCTTGTGCACTTCTTTGTCTTACCACTTGCATCAGTTGTAGTTTGGAAAACAAACTGGATTTCATTGAAAATTTGGTCCCCTTGAAAACCAATTGGAAAGCGTTTGGAATGTGTTAAACCCACATCCCTGTCCTCTGATTGGATGTCCGCATCCATGTACACGCCCAGCCCCGCCGGTCCACCCTAGCAGCTCATCTCATAGACCTCGGTCTCCGGACCGCTGCTGAACTCGGGGCAGGAGCGGCAGGCGGGGCAGGCGGGCAGCTCGGGGCAAGTCTGGGACACCGGGCACCGGGGTTTCTTGGAGCTCAGCATCAAGGCCCCCCCGCCCAGCACCTGTATGCAGGAGCCCAGCCACCCAAAGTACAGCGATCCCGCCGGGTGCAGGCTGAGGACGGGGTGGCGCATGCCGCCACCGCCGCCGTCCTTCAGGTTATCCATGCCGAGCCTCCCCAGGTTGTGGGTGTAAACCCCCAGCGCGGTCAGACTAAGCAGCCCCGCCAGCACCACCAGGAACCCCCCCGTGGCGGCCACGCCCCTGAGAGGCTTCTCGCTCCAGCAGCGCACGCCGACGCTGGCCAGGACGATGCCAGTGCCGCACAGGAACAAGGAGCTCAGCACCAGGCCCTGGGCCAGCCTCAGCCGGGGGTCCCGCTGGTAGGCCCCCGCCACGGGCCAGCACTGCTTCAGCTCGGACTGGACCACCTGCAGGCAGCTCTCCCAGAGTCCGTCGGAGCGGAGCAGGAGCAGCGTGTCCGCCGCCAGCGTCCCCCCTGCCGCGGCCGCGCCACCCCGGGCCCTGGGACGCGGCGGGGAGCCAGGTCCGGCCACGCCCAGGCGGGCCTGGCC
>JAOPJJ010000114.1:9850119-9860856 GCA_027122795.1 Enchelyopus cimbrius
CCCCCCCCCCCGCCCCCGCCGCCCCCGCGCAGAGAGAGCGCGAGAGAGAGAGGGAGAGAGAGCGGCAGGGAGAGGGATTGAGCGAGAGCAGGCGTGCAGACCTCATTGGTTTTGCTGATAATAGCGTCATGGGGGAAAAAAATCTGAAAAGCCGTTCCAGTGGGGAAGCAACCTTTGATTTACGGATGGAAATGGACGAGCGATGTTTATAAAACACGTTGTGAAGTTTTACAACCCTTCATGTTTTCGTCACACATGTCATGTAGAGAAGCAACGCAGTGTTATTATTATTTTTTGTAACAAAGTCATGTGTTCCATGTAATGGGTCTTATGAGCTGCTAGATACACAAGCGCTAAATTGGACCTCACATACACGCACACACAGAGAAGATAGTGGGGTCCCACCCTAAGTGGGGACAAAAAATGAAGCTAATTTACATATCAGGTTTCATGCCCTGAGAGGAACAATCCAAAGCAGTATTTATTGTTTAGCCCTAGGTCTGTCTTATCTGCAACTGCTTGAACCTGTGAACGGTCATCTCCCACTGTGACAAAATGGAAGAAGCATTCTGATTATGGGCATATATTCAGGCCCTAGATTACAGTAAACCTAATACAAAAAATTTAAACAAGAATTTGAGTGCACAAATTGCACTTCAAAGTGCACTGCAATCTGAAAATAGAAGAGATCCCACAGGCTAAAGATGACCAGCCCTGCCCTGGAGCACAGTTGGCCCTTTGGGAAGAATGCGGCTGAACAATAATGCTCCAGTAGCCTCCAGAGAGCAATACCGCGTTTCCACGGCTACAGCACGACTCAACTTGCTCCACAACGCAAGCTGATATCATAGCCATATGCTGTACAATGTGGTTAATGTAACACAATCAATAGAGCATTCATGCACACATATCAATTCTGGATGTGCCTGTGAGTGTGTGTGTGTGTGTGTCTGTGTCTGTGTGTGTGTGTGTGTGGAGATCACATAAGGTTACATTGGTAGATAAGTCTGAGGGCAGAGACAGTATGGCAGATGCTGTAGGAGGGGGGGGGGGGGGCAAGGGTAGAGTAAAAACCTAAAAGAGATGAGTGTCAGAGGTCAGGAAGAACACATATGACTTAGTAGAAATGGCTGTCAATCAGCCCTGAAGCTCATCTTCATCATCATCTTCATCATCCATCTCCTGACAGCCGCTGTGTCTGCAGATATGCCTCCCCCTCCACACACACACACCCCCATAATAAACATCTCAACCTTAATGGATCTGCCTTTTCCTGACACTTTTCCTCCCCTTTTCATCCACAACCACACACACACACACAGACCTTCTCCCCCCCCCACACCCCCCCGGTCTCTGTATGGATGAGTGATGCCATTCCCGTGGGATAGTGGAGGAGGAACGCTTTCCAGGAGCTCTTACATCATCATCCCGGAGGAAGGTGGGAACGGAGAACAAGCCCGGACCACCTTCACCAGGAGTTCAGTATCGAGCCCTCTTGAGCGAGGAGGGAGAGAGAGGGAGAGATGGGGGAGAGAGAGAGAGAGAGACAGAGAGAGAGAGAGATTTGGCTTGATGGCTTAAGAACACCGGTGTATCCTTGTGTAGACACACACACACATACACGCACACACACACACATACATACATACAAAAACACACCCACACACAGACCTATCATTCTTTTCATCCCGATTTGTATCTTGTCATTTCTTGGTGCGTTATGTCGCCCCGTGTTGCGAGGAGGACATCCAAGGTTATGATTAACACATCTTGGCATCCTTACAGATAGAGATCCATATTTAATTACCTTTCCTCCCAACTCCCCCTCCTTCGCCGATCTCCCTCACCCATTTCCTCTCACTCGTCCTCCTACACCCAGTTTCGCTCTACGTGCCCGGGCTCGTCCCGGAGCCAGAGGAGCCATGCGCTCCTATTCTGTTCAGGGCGGGTCCGCCCCCCCCCCACTGCACCGAGACTGGGTGAACACAGGAGATTGACGTACCGATGTGCAACCTGTGACCTCAAGGTTTTTTCTGATCCAGGGCTGCACAGGGCAAGGCCGTGACACCGCTCAATATATTTCTTTAGGAGCGACATTGCGTTGCGTTTAGTCATTTTTTCCTTTTCAACGGCACGCTTTTTATCCAAACGTGACTCACGTCGAGGGCCGGGAGACAAAAGGAAGCATACGGATGTGTAATAAGCATCTTTCTTGTTGCGGTTGATATCAGGGTCGGGAGAATAGAGAGATAATAGTAAATTATCTCTATAATAGTAAATTAGAGATAATAGTAGAATGATAAGCACAAAGCAACAGTTTGGGGTTGACTCGCATTAAGGTAAGAACGTTAAAGTAACACAATCACAGAATAAAACACAAATAAGTATACATCCATATCTATAAATCTACACATCTATATATCTATCTATCTGTATATTTGAACATGTGTAATATAGATATGTATAAATAGACGTGTGTATTTATTTATTCCGTTTATTTGCGTAGGCATCCACATTGCAGGAGTGGTAAGACTTTTCT
Organism: Enchelyopus cimbrius; assembly: GCA_027122795.1. Classification (NCBI taxonomy): domain Eukaryota; kingdom Metazoa; phylum Chordata; class Actinopteri; order Gadiformes; family Gaidropsaridae; genus Enchelyopus; species Enchelyopus cimbrius. The sequence goes on from JAOPJJ010000114.1 coordinate 9,852,659, forward strand.
AAGCACTGCACAGGAACCAGGAAGAGACGTGCACCTGCTGGCATGAGTCACGGCCCTCCGAGAACAATTCACCTGCCAGGGGAGAGGGAGGGAGGGAGTGAGGGAGGGAAGGAGGAGGACGAGAAGAATCACTCCATCAGTGTGGGGGTGGAGGGGGGGCGGGTGGAACGGAAAGGAGGACGTGCCTTTAAGACAAACGTGGCTTGACAGTGGCTCAAAAGGCGCAGAAGACTGTGGTGTGAATTGAGGACTGGAGTTTATTGGAGGAAGGGAGGAGAGGGGAGGGGAGGGAGGGGGGAGGGAGCAGGGAGGAAGGTGGAGGAGGAGGTGCAGGTGGATGAAAGTTGTCTCCTGCAACGAGTCTAACCTGAATCTAAAGCCAACACCGTGGCGTGATTGCTGGGTGCTGAAAATATGAAGGAACAACCAAAGACAACAAGAGAGGTGGAAAGAAAGAGAGAAAAAAAAAAGGAACATTAAACAGTCTTTGTTCCCCCAGCCCTTCTCTCGTCTTTCTCCTCGGGTTTCAGAGGATGGCTGATTCTCTCTCTCTCTCGCTCCTAAACTAAGAGCGGCATTTGAGGGTGACAGACAGACAGACAAGCAGACGGGATGAAGTTGTCTTCACTCATCCGTGATTGAGGTCATGCTGAACCGCCCAGCAGACACACACACAAAGCATGGAGGCTGCATTCATAAAATACACAATTCAAACCACACACACATACACACACACATACAGACACACACAGAGACACACACGCACACACACACCCTCAAACACATGTGAATGCACACACTGGCAGCATGCACACAAACACATAAATGCTCACATTGTCTCTCACACACAAGGGTTAATGGTCATCCATGCATCCACACACACACACACACATAAATACACACACTCAAACACAAATGCATGCGCACGCTACACACACACACACACACACAAAATCATCTCACACACACACATACACCCTATAATAGATACTTCTAGCTGTCACAAACAAGCAGCTACAATCAACCATCACTACAGACACAGAACGTTACAACCTGGGTACACCCTCTCCTCTTAACATATAATTACCTTACACACAATAAAACCAGACAACACACAGAATGATATAGAACCCACACATCCTTTAACAAAAAAGGTGCAAATTAGAGAATTATAGCCTGTAAAAAGTCCAAATATATGCCATGCAAATACAGATACTCGGATTCCCCTATGTATCATTGTGACAGTTGGAGTGTGTAATGTATACAGCGTGCCAGGGTCAATAGTTGAGACTGTTACTTTACTCCTCTCATTACTGGTAGAGAGAGAAGGAAATATGGTTGTTATATGGGCTTTCATAACAATGTCTTATGATGATGGGAAAACATCATGAAAAACAACCCATGGTTTGCTGTGATTCACAATTGACGGTATATCGATTGTATATGAGATAAAACATTTAAAATGTATAAAGACAGTATAATGATCGGCTTGAGTTTGAATGTACAAACACTTCCACATGAGCAGACCTATGCATAATCTGTTAGATACACAAGGTGTACTAGCTAGCTTTTTTCATTGGAGCCTTGGGCTTATTTAAAACAAAGAAGTCATCGTCTATTCACCCACAACCGCCCCTAATTATTGAGTTTAACTCAATTTTCTACAATCATCTCTCCAGATTTAACAGTCAGGTAAGTTCACATTGCTTCCATCCTTTAGCCAAATGCAATTTTAAAGGTCTTAAGTCTATTGTAATTAGAGTGTCAGTGGATTGCAGTAATTGGGTTCTGGCAGGTGCGGGGGTTACTCGATGCACGTGGACTTCAAATAAAGTTAAGGAGGAAGCTGTTGAGAAAATTCTCAGTGAATTAGACATTACGTGATATATTGTCAATGACATGTCTTCTTCCATTTAGTAAGACTACTGAATAACCCAAATTCCATTAAGAGTGCGAATAAAAAAAATCAATGCCATATATAAAAAATTGAAAAGCAGATTGGTGCAACCAAAACTAAAACATTCTTTACAATATTGTCATTGACACACATTGCCAAAAGCCATGATGAGTGTTCGCTGCAGGCAAGTCTCAACAGGCCGAGCACTAAGGAAAGGCCTGCCCTACCACATATCATGTTAGATAACTTTGCACACAGAGACTTTATCTTCATCTGAGCCAAGCGTAGCCTAGCGACTTCCTGTTCCACGGTCCCTAGGTGTAATGAATACGCTCCTCGTGCGCGACCAACGTATGAGCATTCTTCAGTCATTACATCTCGCATGCTGGTTTGTTGGCTTTCCAAAACCGGCCCGCCAGATATTAAGTACACTGTGGCTTTTGCGACCAACGTTCAAACATTCCAGCGAGGAGGGAGGCTAGTGCCCACGCAAAGCAAATGACACGGCGTGCCACGGTGGGCGGGACGACGCTTTGTCGCAGGGACAACAGCGACGCAGCGCGTAGCGCTGCAGCTCGCAGCGGTGTGGGCCCTTGGTCCAAAAGGCAGCTAGTGAAGTTCAACGGCGTTGACGCTGATCCCGATGCTGTGATTCAAGGCTTCCATTAGAGGCCTAAGGTGTCACAGTGGCAGGGCCACCAGACCAGACCGCTCAACGCAAATAATGAGAAACTTTGACTGCGGTTTTTGCCCACCCTCAGTTTTGCTGCATTTTCTCTCCAGTCAAAAGTCAGTCAGGTGCGATGACCAGATTCCAAATGTCTATCCGTCCATCAGTCTAGTCACTTATCCGACTAATCTCACCTTCATATATAGGCTTACACACACACACCAAACACAAACACACAAAGCAAACCCTCATCCAGTCAAATGCAATCACAGGTGGCCGCAAACAGGTCTGTCGGCTATGCAGGATGGCCTGAAGGGGGAGGGAGGGGGGTGATGTGTACTGACCATGCAGACAAAGCCCCACCTTTGGGTGCCACCACCGCCTTGAGATCCTCAAGGCGGTGGTGTGTGTGTGTCTGCCGCGCTCTTCGGTGTGACTACTGTCACAAGGATAGTGAGGATCTGTGAGTTTGTGTGCATTCTGTTGCGTTATTGGTGGAACCCATTAGACTCCACGTGAATACCGCGCATGTTTATCTTCTGTCGGAGATTGTGTAATCTTAGAAAATGATGTTTGTCCTCAATTCTCCTCATCTTCTATTCATGGTCATGATTAAACAATAAATAGAAACAACCCTCATATGTCAGGGTATCTTGGTTAGCCTCAGACTTTTAAAGGGGTTTACGAGTTATGACCTTATTAGGTGTTCAGAAAAAGCCTTCACAAGCCTCTCTGAGGGGCCCACCCTGGGCCCTTGGGGACAGACACCTGTTTACAGCACCTGCGAGCCGCCGGGCTGCACTCAGCGTCCGCGTGATAAACATCAGGCGTCCGTAATCACACCGCTCATTCCAACGACTCACCACACTCACAGCTCACTTGGCCTCGACGGGCGTGTCACGGAAAAAAAACAAACACTTTGAAGCAGTGTCCATAAATATGTGGTGTTCCACAGCCGGCCTTAAGGAGCGATATCACCTTTAAGCTCAACCTAGGTTATCAACAAACACAAGAACCATCTTGACAGCGGCATTTGTGAAGCGATTCAACAGGGCTCAGTTATTTCATACGGTTTGCATGTTTTGTCATAGCTCTAGAGCGAAGAGACCTGCACCAGGTCCGTTCTAGACGCTACACTGTGCTAGTAGTGGTGTAATACACAATTGTACGGCCACAGCAGCCCCGGTGCAGGAACCTTCTCGGATGGAGGGTTCAGCATAGGGTTCAGCTAAACAGGCAAATGTAGAAGTGACAACAAAAAGTAGGCCTGCAATGCTGGCAAATGAAAGTTCTTTGCAAGTAAGCCATACCATCTAGTAATTACATTCTTATGACATTTTATCCAAGTAAATCGGCATTGGATTTAACATTGAAATGTAAAATCCGTCCAATGTCATTAATCAAAGTTGAGTCTTTTTATAAATTCAAACACTAGGGAGAGCATATTTCCTCCTCCTGCACCTGTCGTGGTCTCGCTTTATTCAAGACATGGTGGTACTGTTGTAGCTTTGCGCCCTCTATTGGCGGAAAAATGTAGGCTACACAACATTTTAAGTATTTTTATTTTTTATATTTTTGGTTGGCTATCTAAAGTGTTATCCAGAAACGTAGGTATTAGAGCGTGTCTGTTATGACACACAGACTTCTAAATTGACTTTTGTGTGCCACCATTCTGTTTTGTTCAAAATGAAAATATGGAGAAATGTACACATTCATAGAAGGGCAATTACAGAGCGCCGCGCCCTGAGCTGGCATCGAGGACTTTTCTTTTCTTGTTACGGAAAAAGTGACGCAGAGGTAATAAATATGGAGACGTTTGTCACAGATGAATCGCAAGCTGCTCTTTTGTTTTCGCCCACATTTGTGAGTTGATGACAGTAGTGTTGCAATTAACACATTTGGGAGAGGAGAGAATGTCCACAGTGACGCCTAGATTTAATTATACGTAATGTCATGGGAAATAAAGTGGATAATATTTGTTGGCACAAATGTACTTATGGATGTATTTATATAAGCACTAACAACAACAATAAAAACATACAAGTACAACAACTTCATTAATGCTGTATCAAACTTTACGATTTGAATAAGTGGATATATCATATCATATCATACGATATCAGTTTATTTGCCAGACTCATGTCCAAAAACCAGGATATTGCTCTTGCAGGGAAATTTCCGATTATAAATAGTCACATTAAAGATCGCCATGGTGTGATCAGCTGGTGATCAGTACTTACCTGGTTACCGGTCATTGTTAACATTGTAAAGGCGTACAGCCGAAGGGCGTGGCGATGATGCCGAGGGGCGCGGCCTGATGACGTATCCGGAAATACGGTGGCCCGAAGATGGCTGTCTCCGTAGTGAAGTAATCGGCTCTCCGAAAAACCATTGAAACTCGTGGAAATGGCTGAACAACACAATGGGAGATGTACAATTTGAATGTTTGAAAGCAGTTTACAACTAGATATTATCATATTTACTTCATTACAATGGCAGATTTGACCTACGGAGGAGATGTAACATTAATGAAGTCATATACGGTAAGCATCCAATGATGACCTCAACCAAGCCTGTTTGTTTTGACAGCAGTCAAATTGAGCTATTTAGGAACAAGATACTCGCTGTCTGTCACAATGTTGTTCAATATTTTGCAGTTGCTAAATGTTTCACAGCTTGATTGTTTATCTACAATGCTCATAACCATGATCAAACCTATTTTGGTGAAATAACTATGTCAGAGGTTCATTCAGTGAATATCCTTTATTTTTCCACAGGACAATCTCATTGGAACATTGCTTGCTATTGTTGGGAATGTTCTAGTCAGCATCTCGTTGTGTGTTCAGGTATGTAGCCAAACATGTAGGAGACAATGACAGTGTTTAACCTGGTATATGCAAAATCTTGAGTCAATGTTTGTATATACCATAGGTCACATATACTCCAAAACATGGCTTATTGAAATAACCATGTTTGCCAATGCCTACCACCCTAGTATCTTCATAATACATTTAACCACACCAATGTTATTAAATTGTGTTTGACTAGCTCTGTTGCACTTGTCCTCTCTCATCCCATGTTTGTTTTTTCTGTTGACAGAAATACAGCCATGTGACGCTGGCTGGGAACAAGGACCCGCGTGCCTTTTATTGCACTAAAACATGGTGGTGTGGTTTGGTGCTGACCTGTTTGGGAGAAGGGGCAAACTTTTTCTCATATGCCTTTGCCCCAATCTCTCTTGTGGCACCTCTCAATGGCGTGTCTGTTTTAAGTAAGTGGCCTCCGTTCTCTTTTTATTATTATATTGAATTGAATTTAAATCACATCCCTATTGAACTTTGCCTTTTTGTCCCTTTCAGCAAGCTCTATTTTAGGTCTCATCTTTTTGAGGGAAAAGTCAAAGCCAAAGGAATTTTTTAGTAAGTCTTACCAACTGTAAAGGCAAACTGCCCCCATTTAAGTACAGTGCCGGTATATACACCACACATTGTCTCATGTTGTACATACCATGCTGGAACGCAAAGGCTTTACTGACTTGTAAAATGTATGGCTTTCCTACATTGTTTCTTTAGTAATAAGGAAGTGACTTGGCATTTGTTTAGTGTTCACAGATTTTTATGAATGAGGAAGTTGGTTGGCCTTTGCTTGAATTAACTGATTTAATAGCATGCATTCCCATAGACCTTTCATCCATTTTCACACATCAACGACTTTGAATTACCTTCACATTGTTTCATTAGTTATATGGAAGTGGGTTGGCATTAACATGTTTTTAATGGTTTTACATGTTTTCCATAGCTACATGTGGGTATGTACCACTGTGTCTTCCTTCACATTATTCACCTCTGGAATCCGTTTATCACAGGGCGGTTCGGGCTATCCTTCTTGGGCTGTATTGTCACCATTGGTGGGACTTACCTCTTCCTGACATTTGGACCAAACTCCCATGAAAAACTTCAAGGGGAAAACATTGTGAAGCACAGCGTGGGGTGGCCTGTGCTCTTGTATATGGTGAGGTCATGTTTAAGTAATGGGCAGTTTTACAAATTCTGTTGCATTCATCCATGTACACTTAAACTATGAGACTGTGAGCCAAATGATGAGCAAGTCATTCCCCAGCGAGAGCGATGTAGGACCCAATTATGACCAGCTGGTCTCTGGTTGTAAGGTAAATGACTCCGACGCCAATAGCATTGATCTTTTTTGTTGTATTCCTTTCTGTTTTTGATCAACAGCTCCTGGAGATTATCATGTTCTGCCTGCTGTTATACTTCTATAAGCAGCGGAACGCAAAGTACCTCATTGTGATTCTGCTGCTGGTGGCGCTGCTGGGTGAGTCTCCTGGCGCAGGCACATATGCTTATAAAGACACACAAACCATCCCATGATTTTTAAATGTACATTTTTTGTATTTTTTTTTACCAAAGACCAAACAAAAACAAACTTCAACATTGACATGTGGATATGGGAATGCTATAAATGTATATATAATGCTTTTGCTCTCCATGAATAAGACTTATTCAGGGAGTGTCATCAAATGTGTGGTGATTAAGCCCTCCTTGGCCACCACAACTTAAATAGGACTATACAAAAAGAAACCTGACATGTGACTTGTATCGAGACGATTGTCTTTGCCTCGCCGTCTTCCACAGGCTCAGTCACAGTGATCACCGTGAAGGCGGTGGCAGGCATGCTTATCCTGACGGTGGAGGGCACCATGCAGCTCAACTACCCCATCTTCTACGTCATGTTTGTCTGCATGGTGGGCTCTGTGGCCTTTCAGGCCAGGTGAGTGGCTCTTCGCAGGTCTGCGCTGAGGTGCACGGGAGAAAGAGAATCGCCACAATTTGCATTGCATGTAGCGGCAGTGAAAACAAAGGCTGCCACACAGGAAGTGAGAATGGACGAGCGCACGTACAGGAAATGGGTTCTGGGCGACGTGAATGCTTGTGACGACGCAGCGTGCACTAACAAACACTTACTGATGTTCCCTTCTCTGTCAACAACATTTGTTGTTTTTTTTCCTTTCATACTCAGATTCCTCTCCCAAGCTTGCAAGTTGTATGATTCCTCTATGATCGCCAGTATTAACTACATTCTGTCCACCTGCTTTGCGTTAATAGCTGGTGAGTAGCATTGCACTGTCTGCATGTCTTTCGTTTGTTTTCCCAAGTCCTGAAGATAATCCCTTCCTTACCACGGCCTCCTCCTTCATCCAGGTGCTACGTTTTACCTTGAGTTCAACTATGAAGACGCTCTTCACATCTGCATGTTCCTGTTAGGGTGAGTCGTAATCATTTGTTTGCACAATATAAACACTATGATGTCGTACAGTATGTTGAAATGTATTCCAGCACTAAATGCCTCCTCTGTTTTATTCATTGGATGTGTGTAGCTGTGCGGCCTGTTTCGTGGGTGTGTTCTTCATCACTAAAAACAGAAAAAGACCAAAGAACTTTGAACCATATGTTACCATGGATATGGCACTAGGTTGGTACAATCTATACACAACTTAGTACACTTATAGATGGTATAGAATGAGGAGGTGTGTTTGCTGACGATTGAGGTGAATTTGAATGACCAAGTTGTGAATTTGAATCCTATCTCTGCGTCGGGCGCGTTTTCGTATGA
>JAOPJJ010000114.1:9986569-9997974 GCA_027122795.1 Enchelyopus cimbrius
GAGTTGCTTCGGCTTAAAGTATCTGCTAAACAGAAACACTAAATATGTACTAAATACATCAAGATAAAAAAATTATAACATTGTCACAAAACGTGTTTTAAAAACCAATCTTCTCATTAACATTGAAGCCCATGTGAGCCACCCCGATAAAAAACATCAGGGATATTACAATAATAATTATTATAATTCCGGGATAGCTGACATGACTGATTATCACGGTAAGTGCTGCGCTTCTGGAGTGCGACCATCGCAAACAAGGCTGAATCAATATTTGTGAACTCCAGATGTCGCATTAATTATTGCATTGCCGCATGTACACATTACACCCCCAGCCCAACCCCAGCAAGTCAGGAGTACCGTACGAACACAAGCACACCGATTAAAAGTCCATGTTTGCCAGACGCAGGGCACCATTTATACAAAGTGTGGATTTGACCCTGAAGGATTAGTCAACAAAGGAACACAAAGTGGTTCAAATAATCACTGGCACCCATGTGAAATGATTCTTCTGCGGATGTTTACTGTAACATTTCATGGTCTGTGTTTCTCTCTGTACCTCAGTGGTGTCAAACTCGTCTCAAACTCGGGCGTTTAATAAAAATATAAAAGGCCTGCAACGACTCGCGCAACGATGCTAATTCGCGTTGGCTAACTTGTTAACAAAACACCAGTCTGAGCTATGTACTTTTTTTTATTTAGGGGGCCACATAATATCGGCCCGCGGGCCGCGAGTTTAAGACCCCTTAGTATTTCATGGCCTGTGTTTCTCTCTCAACCTTGTGTATTTATCATTTATCACGTCACAGCCTGCCAACACATTTGGTCCAACGAGGGTCCTTCTCAAGCCAAGCAGAAAAAACACATGGATTGCTTTTCCAGCAGATATTAAGCAGAATGCCATTTGCCTGACTTTTATTGAACACATTGTATGGTCTTTAATATTTAAAGGAAATGTGTTTATTATAGGTGTATTTGAGGAAGACACGCATGCTGGGATCACATCAATATATGAGAAGGCTGCCTATGTTGAGATGACCTCATTCTATGAAGCACACGTTATCCATCCTAAAATGTCAAGAACATTTAATATGCTGATTGGGGCATGAAAGCACTGGTGTATTATGTCCTGAAGCACCCAAGATAAGAAGTTCCATTCCAGGCAATAGTAACTGTAAACTCAAACATCGCATGCTGAGTGGAGTAACGTATAAAGGTTACTCTGCCTTATCTATAATTATGCACTCAAAAAAAACATCAAGATGTGTTTAAACCGCGGTCAGTGGCACCAAGGCATTGTATACTACCTTCATGCTCCTTCAAACGGCTGTTCTGACGTGGGCTCAAACGAATAGCGAACAGCGAGACCTAGAGGACGACCAGTGCTACGACAGCTGCTCTGTCAGCTTTTCAGTTTGTGCAGGCAACGGCATGAAAAAACTCTTCAACCTGCCAATGTTGACTGTCAAGAAGGCTTTGACAACACAGGGATATTCGGCAACACTTGTATACATAGATATTTTACGGGGGAAGTTTACATTGTGATTTTGGTGTTGGCGAGTGAGGTTTTCCTGGATTTGCTTTTATGTATTTTTTTCTTTTTTTCCTTCTCAATGCATCCAGACATTAACACCAGACTAAACATGTGTGTGTAGGACCACCCGCACGTCTTGACTATTTTATCTCGACCGGCTCCGACAGTCTCCTAATATCCAATCCACTCTACAGACCGGAGCAGCAGAGAGGTTGACAGCTTCCCTCCCAGCCCTGGTCACTTGCTCTTCAATTCAATTAGCGTTTCTAAGGAAACACAAACAAGGGATTAGCATCGACGCCTGGGTCACAGAGGGAGAAGGAGGGGGGGGAGAGACATGGAACGCAGTTAGTCTAAAAGTGGCCTTTTATATAGAGCAGTTATCATAACAGTGACTTGAGTTGATTTGTCTGTCCGTCGTCAAATTACTGTTCCGTCAGGTTCAGGCTATGGAATAAAAGTAAGACGTTTTGTGTTGAACAACGTTAGCAAACAGCTGAAGGACTAGGGCTATGGACTAGGGCCGAGAAGCGGGTGGCATATTTTTATTCCAGAGCCGCAAGGCAATCGCATTGATTGTGCTGCAGCGAAGGGCATTGCCTCACCTCCGTGGATCCGAAGCCGCTATTGCTATTCAGAAAGGCCAGCGCTACAAACCGCTGTCTTCACAGCCCTCGGCACATTCCACGGTCCTGGGCTCTGTGAGGTGGCTGTAGGATAAGGCAGTCATTATCTAGGAAAAAGAAAGATAAAGTAGCATACATCAATAGTAGTATTTCTGCATAGATGTATGTACAAGCTATTATTTATATACACTTGAAAAATAAGTATGTATTATCGACGATAAATCCGGCTGATAGGGATGAATTATTTAAATTTTCCCTAGATCCAGATATATTTGTGTGTGAATGAATTCAGTTGGAGTAATATCAATGGAAGGAAAAGGTAGCAGGTGGGGTTGGTTTGCAGGCTTCCATTCCTGCTAACCTGGTTAACCCTACAGCTGTAGCTTTGGCACATTGGGAGGGGGTGCGCTGCTGGTTGAAGACGTGGGCTATACTCACTGTGATTAAAGTCAGGAGAACTAGCATCATGCCTAGCATAATGTACAAGTTGTTGGTCAGGCCTCCCGCCCACAGCGGCCCCAGTATGGTCGCCAGACCCCCCACCGAGCGCCGCACTCCCTGGTTAAACCCTGGAGGCATGGAGGGTTATGGTTATGTTTGGAAACAAGCACAAAATGTTGGTATTTGCATGTTCTTTGGAAATTCACGCAACAAAAAACGTACATCTCATTAAAAAAATATATTGAATAATACATTTTCCATGAGGATCCTTTTTTTAATTAGGATTTTTAGTTGAAACTAAGGAATTAACTTTGATATGGAACCCAACGCTCAAACTCACATTTTGTTAAATTAATCTAAAACTTCCATCTCATTGGGTCTCAAACACCTGCGTTATAGCATGTGACCTCATTGGGGGCGGAGTCAACGGTGGGCCGTACTGCCTGAACCAGGTATAAAGATCACCTTGGGTTTTTTCGGCGGTGACCTTGGAGAAGAGGGACACTTGAGACACAGCAACGAAGGGGAGGCCCAGCAGCTGCAGGAACACACCGATGATGAACGCCGTTAGCTCCCACCTGTAGCCGCCTGCCGCCAGAGAGGGGGGTCAGGGGCGTCAGTGGGGGAATCGATGTTACTGCTGTCTGTCGGCCATTGTTAGTCTGTTTGTTTGTTCGGGAGCTGGCTGTGATTGGCCGGTGAAGTAACGGTTTACTTTTTTCAGTTTTAACGAAGTATCCCATTTGTATAGTTAATGAAAGGCACTTCCGAGCAATAGACCATGTGCACCATTACTCAAAGCCCTGCTCTGAATGAGAAAATTGTTACGAGCGAAGGAAGGAAACCGCTGGACCAAATGACCGTAAGCTCATGTTTACGTAGCGGCACGCCTGCCAAAGCTGAATGATGTCATTTAAAAGACAAACATTCCAGAGCGGGTGCTAGCCGTCATCTTTTATGATAGCCTACTTCTCACTCAGACACACACCAAACACACACTTAAACACACACACACACACACACAGGTACACGTAAACATATACATACACGCAGACAGAGTACACACACTTAGACACAGGTATGTAAACACATACACACGCACAGACACCCAGCACACACACTTACACACAGGTACGTAAACACGTACACACGCACAGACACCCAGCACACACACACTTACACACACACGTACAAGTAAACACACAAACATGCACAGAAACCCAGCACACACTTACACATGTACACATGTACACATACACAAGCACAGACACCCAGCATACACACACTTCCACACATGCGCAGATGCCCAGCAGACACACACACTTACACACATACACCTAAACACACATCCACGTAAACACATACACACACACACACAGACACTCATACACAAACCAATCCTGAGGCTTACTCTGCGAGAGTTTTTTCTGTGAGGTGTCTAATTCCCCCCCCCCCCCGCTCCATGTGCACGTGGATTACGTCGGGCCATCTGTTCCCGTCCTCCCTTTCCCTTCCCTTCCCCTCCCTCCATCCTCCTCTTCCTCACCTCGCGGTTCAGTGAGGAATACGAGGCACCAGACGCAGGCCACCACGCAGATCGCCAGGCCGCCGGCGAGCACGGCGCGGTCCTCCAGGCGTCCGCTCAGCCAGCGCACGCAGAAGAAGCCCAGGATGACCTCCACGCCGCACACGCCGTACATCAGGCTGTTGGCCAGCTCCGTGAAGCCGAAGTACCGCTGGGTCATCGGCGTCACCATCGTCTGTGGGAGGGGGGGCCGCACCGTTTGTTGTCGTTTGTACGCAGTTGTAGATGGTTTGCATGTGTGTATGTTAAAGGCTGTATCAGTGGTTCTGTCATTTGTTTGCTTATACCATTTGTTTTTGTGTACAATCTTGGAGCATAGGCTGCCTACAGAGACGTGGTTTCTGTCTAGAATCGCTGATACAACCTTTAAGGTCGGAGTTAAAGGTTGTATCAGCGATTCTGCAGCAAAAAAAGGGGTCTCTGTGGGCAGCCTATGCTCTGTGTGGTTTGGAGTGGCTGGTAGTCCCATTTGTATTTGTGTGCGATCTCGGAGCATAGGCTGCCTCCAGAGACGTGTTTTTTTGACGGCCTGCTTATGGGGCGGGCAGGTAGCGGATCGTGAGGAAAGATCAGATGAATGTAATCATTTATGTTTTGGCTTAGAATCGCTGATACAACCTTTAATATGCAAATACATGGTTATATAATATTTAGATACAAACTTGGTTATTGTGTTGATGCATTTATGTATTGAAAGTCTTCATACAGTGACCGTTTTGCTATATTTCAAACAGTTTTTCTGTATAAACTAATTGACTGCAGTGTTTTATACAGCCCTTCAGGGTGATGCAAGACCCCCTGGCCCTAGTGTCTGGGGCCTACGTCACCCTGCTTTATTTTGCAATAATCACTGGCTTGATGTAATAAATGATCCCTTACATAAGACCAAGGAATGAAGCATGTATGTAAATGTTTGTATGTTAAAGTTGATATACAGATATACAGATATACAAATAGCTGACGAAGAGGAGAAAAATCCCTTCCTGTTATAGTGCAATGATTAACAGGAAAATGTTTTGGCTGGTTTCTTTCAGTGACCTCAATCCTGAACGCAATCTTATTTCGATTCCCGCGCTAGCATTAACGTACCAACTGGAGGAGCTGCACTCTTGGCCTTTGACAAAACATCATTCTGTCTTCTGTTCACTTGTGAGCATGGAGTATATGTGTGTGTGTGTGTGTGGTTGTGTGCGTGTGTGTGCGTGGGTGCGTGTGTGTGCGTGCGTGTGTGTATGTGTGCGTGTGTGCGTGTGGAAAAACGCTTTGAGCTGCAAAAATAAACGTGGGGTGAAAAAAGTAGCATGGGAGTGAGACAGACAGCGCCGGAGGGGAGAGAGAGAGAGAGAGAGAGAGAGAGAGGAGGGAGAGGGGGGAGGGGGGGGATAGAGTGAGCGAGAGAACAAGCCCTAAAGAGATAAAGGGGAAATAACAGCAAAGTTTGCAGAGTGTGTTTGTTTTTTTTCAGATAAGAGGCATGTCATGAAGGTGGACGCAGCGTATAACTCCTCAACCAAAATACGGTGTTCATCTGAACATGTAGCCGGGACCAGAGATCCTGGCAGCATGCATTATGCATGGCCTGTACTACACACTGAAGCCATTTATAGAGCTTGGTGCAGAGCCGACGGATCGCTGCTGCTTTAGGGATGTTCCAAAATATGCTCGTGTCCGAAAAATCGATTGACCGCTGGACCGGGGGATTCTGGCAAACAAACGTAAATCATCTCGAGGATCGGAGTGTCAGGGATTCAGCCCGCTGTCTGCGAGGTGACACTTGATGACCGTCATAATTCAGGAATATAAAAACAACAAATGCCATCATTATTTTCTTTGTTTGTTCTACTATGCTTCAAGTTAATCTCGTTAACGTCTAAAGAGCTGCAAGCAGCCGGAATCAAATGACAGGGCTGCCATTCACGTGGTCCCGAGCCTCAATGCCACGCTTGATGTATTTTAGGGCATTAATACGTCATAGTATTACGAAGATACGTCAAAGTATAACGGATACATTACTGATTCATGTCATCCCTCCTCTCCTTCCTTCCCTCACATCCTTCCTATACCCCCCAGCCTCCCACCATCCGTGACACATGTTGTATTCAAGGCGCACACCTATGCACAGACGCAGCGTGGTGTAGCCATAGCGCAGCGTCTAATTGCCGGTGTGTGCATCGCAGGTGCTTCCCCAGGTGGACCCAGAGAACCACGCCACACTCCATGTCCTTTATGCACCAGAGGAACGGCGGCTGCTCCGGGGGGCTGGAGACAGTGGGTGTTGGGAACCGGCACTACAGCAGCATGACTCATACTGGCTGCTGAATGAGACCGTAATCCCCCCCGCTCGCTCGCCCCTCGCTCGCCACTCGCTCTCCCCGCCCCAGACCGGGAGAGAGAGACTGAGAGAGAGAGAGAGAGAGTGAGAGAGAGAGAGAGAGAGAGAGAGAGAGAGAGAGAGAGAGAGAGAGAGAGGGCATTCCTAGAATGCAGCAAATTATATGATCTGTCGCCAGACTGGAGGGAAAAAAACACTGAGCATAACTGTTGAATGGACACTAAATATCTATACCTTCACATATATGACGTAGAGCTGATTATCATTAACCTCGTACAGCATATTCCATCATGTTCACCATATAGCTGTACAATAAGTCATTTGAAAGCTAATGTGCATCTGGCTACTGCACTGCAGATGGAACATTTATTTGCAATAAATGGCCTCTGCACATTCACTTTTCTAATACAGCTATTTGCTTTATAATAAAATATTACGCAGATGCTATATAGTAACATTTTATGTATATACAATACAGTTCCGTTTCATGTAGATGCTATATAGTTAATGCTATGCTATATTTTACAATTTTATGTATATGCCATATAGCTGAATTTTATGAATAGGCTATAAAGTTACATTTTATGTATATGCTATATAGATATATGCCTTGTTCCATCATTGCATGTTCCTTCCTTCCTTCTTTCGTTCCATTCCTCCCTACTTTCCTTGCCTTCTCCCTTTCTCATCACATACAGGCCACCTTCAAGGTGTTCAGCGTAGCCATGAGGCCATCTTTATTCACAGCCTTGACATTAGCTCGGTGCATACACCCGCCGGGTGTATGCACAGCCACGGGTCCGCCGGTCTGACGGAACAAATTCAAATGAATGAAAGCCCAATGCTGTGGTTTCGCTTGCGTTCTAGCCGGTCAAGGTTCACCAGATTTTTCACCGGTTTGTGGGAGTCTTGGGTTCTCCATTTCAAACCTTAAAACTCAACGCTCCGCAACAACATAAAAAAAGATGGAGGGCGGAGGATGAATTATTCATGCGCTGCCTCCACACGGACAGGGCAGAGGAGGAGGGAGTGCCTTCAGAAGCATCTCTCCCTCTGTCACACCGGAAGACGAGTGGCATAGCAAATAAGCCCTTATTGTATGATATCACCAACGTCATTCTGTCATTTACTAACATATGGAGTGTGCTTTAACATCTAGTTTTGCAGATGTTTTTTGACACATTTTGGCTATGAGATTCACACAGCTACAGCATTAATGAAACACTTAATAATTAATCAATTCATGAACACGTACAGTAATTTAAAGAATAGAGTAAAAGGTAGTTCACTATAGGTTTATCTAAAATCAGGTCTAAAACAATGATGAGTAGTTTGTAGCTGTTCCATGTTTTCTGACATACTTTGAATCATCAATAATGTCATCATGACAATTTCAATAATGTCATCATTACAATTAAAACCCTAATCCCATAACTGGTGTTGTAGTGCGATACTCACAGTGCTGAAGGCCGGTCTCGGCAGGGAGCTGGACCTGTGGGACATTCTGGGGAATCCCTCAGGCCAGTGCAGGTCAGTGGCAGGGCTTCTCCTCCCGTTGGACCCTGGCCGCGGGGAAGGCGGAGGTTCGTGGCTGTCGAACACCACCTTCTTCGGCTTCTCCCTCCCCTTCTGTCCGACGCCCCCTCTCTCCATCTCCCCGAGAACTATGTCCACCACTCTCTCCTTCTGCCTCTCCCTCGTTTCCTTCTCCTTATCCGTCTTATCGGCCTTCCGCACGCGCCTCTCCCTCACTGGCTCGCTCCTTCTCTCCCTCTCTTTATCCTCAACCGCGCCGTGCCTCTCGGTCTCCCTCTCGGTCACCCTCTCCTGCCTGTCCGTAAGCAGGGTGCCGTCGGACCCCAGCTGGTCCAGCCGTCGCACCCGGTCGATGTCCGTCTCCAGGTACAGCCGACCCGTGGTCGGCTGGGCCTGGATCTGGGTGCACAGCGCCAGGTCGCGCTCCGGGTACGAATACGTCTCCCCCTCAAGTCTCCTGGGCACGTCGGCCGGCTCCAGGACCCTGCAGCTGGGCAACGATCTGCTCCAGCGATGGATGGAGCCGGCCAGGTCCCTGGAGTCGTCCCGGTGGATCATCTGGAGATCTGCCTGGGTTGGGCTGCGCCACATGCCCGCCGTTAGCGGAGGTGGTGTTGTTATGGCTCTGGTGGTCGTGGTTGCAGTCGATTGCGTTGATGATGAAGAACGAGCTGATGGAGGTGGTGGAGGTGGTCGGGGTGGGTAGCCATGATGGAGGATAGAACCGGGCTCCGGGCGGCCGTCTTTGAACTTCATCACCCTGCAGGTCACCTCATTCAAAAACTGGGAGAACTTGAGCCGGTTCTCGGCCCTCTGACCGCTGCGTGGAGTGTTGTCGGACACAAAGGCGCTCCGGGGTTTCTTCTTGGACAGGATGGAGGCGCTCTGGGTGCTGCTGCGTGCACCCACGGGTTCATCCACAGGCCGAGAGAAGGGGAGGTTCTGGTAAATGACCTCGTTCTCCAACGCAGTGGAATCGGACATCCGGTCCACCGGAGTCTGTGAGGAGGAACCCGGGTGGACCTGCAGGCCCTGCTGCTGGGCGGGGTGGCGCAGCAGGCAGGTGACCCCGGAGCTCCAACTGTCAGTGTCCCAGCTGCCGTCCTCGCTGGAGCTGCGCAGGCTGCAGCTGGAGCTGCGCAGGCTGCAGCTGGAGCTCCCCTCGTTGGAGCTGGAGGGGCCTGGAGAGTTCTCCACCGCCCGCCGCTTCAGCCCCAGGATGGACCCCTTCAGTCTGGCTATGGAGCTCTGGAGTCCGGTCAGAGATGCTCTCCGGCGGGGCAGGGCTCCTGGCACAGCTGAGAGTGCTCCCCGCCGGGAGCCGTCGGATCCATGGAGGCTGGAGAGGGAGCCGTTCAGGACGTCTGGCGTGGAGTGGTTGAACGGGGAAAGTGCGCTTTTGAGCAGTGGCGAAGACGAGTGCCGCGACGGAGGGTCTTCCTCCTGGTCGCTGTAGGAGCCGGTAAACACTGGGCAGGAGGCGGTGGAGGAACACGAGCCGCGGTCCTGGCGGGACGACGCCATCCTGGTTCTCCAGGGCTGGCTGCTGGAGGCGGTCATGCCAAAGGTCCTCCGCTGACCTTCCCTCGGTCGCCTTGACTCTTTCAGCACGGACTCCAGCCGCAGACCCTCGTCCGAGATGGAGACGCACAAGTGAACCATGGCACGCTTTTGTTGCGCTGCTTTGCAATGGGCCCACCTTCTGGCTGATGCCGCCCTGCCTCTGTCGGTGGCCCCCGTTGGTCAGGCCTCCCGCCGAGCGCCGGGGCTGCTCCAATGAACGGCGCTGACACCATTCCAGCCCTCCAGCCTGCTGCGCAATGAGGCCGACCGTGGGGCTAGCGTTTTGATGGTGACTTGGACGCCATCCAACTGACCCACTGAAATCCATCGACATTGGCAATTAGCACTTTTTTCTCTTTTGATTCTAAATAGAGCAATAGATTGCCGACCGCATGTCTATGGGCATTTTCTGTAATGAATATGTGTATTGATAGGGATGCAGGGAAGAAAAAGCCGTACATCCAGGTCAACCATATTGACTTGTGCACGGAACTGGCTTTGTTGACAGCAGTAAAGCTTAGAGGCCGAAAATCAATTGCGCACATATTGTATTTTAAGGAGTGTTTGGTCTTCTGCTCATATTGTTTGTGGACGTATTTGTCTTACGTTAAAAGAGCACATCTCACACATTCATTCACAGTCAAGTTTCGCCAATATATCGGAGTAGGTTTTACCCTCATTCATGACCACATAATGTTTTGCTTTATTCATGTCAGATTTCCAACTATGGCTAACTATGAACGATGTGAGTCATATCGCAAACAACGTCATCAATGTCAGCAAATTCAGGGCACATTAAACTGATGGATGACATTTTGAAGCACTAAAGCAGCTCAATAACTCTTTTTACTAGTGTCTAGCGAGCAGGGACAGAAGAAAGAGCAATGTGTTAACAGGCAGCAGACACTGTGAAAATAGCTAGCACACCAATGGCCTCAGCACCTAGATCCTTCTATCCTGTTTGCCTTCCAGAGGAAACCAACCCGCCCTCCCCTCCGCATGGCACAGGGACGTGTTGCCGTTAATGATGTGAAGATAAACCGAACATGGCTCCATATGGCACGATGGTGACACGTACCCCCAACCTCAAAGCCGTTCATGATTGTGTGGTGTTCATCCAAACCGACGTGATTGGCAGGATGGGGAACAGGTGTAGAAAGCCACGTCAGACTGCAGAGTGGACTGGTAAAACAGAATAAATGAGTTGAAACCGTGCAGCCTGGCCCCCCCCCCCCCGGACTGCCCTGCATGCAGCGTGGCCGCGTGCCGGCCGCGTGTCAGTGAGACGTCAATAGTACCCGGCCATTGATTCTGACCTGGTTAGCCAAAGTAGAGTAATTAATGGCTCTGTGGGTGTGGAGGTAAAACCGTGTCCCCATTACTTACCCTCTCAATGGGACCATTTGGAAGGGAATCAAATGCATTGAGGCAGTTGTGGGATAATGCAGGGGATGTAGTCGCAATACATGTGAGCTATGTTGCAGTTGTTATTTTGAATAACATCTATTTGTCTACACACTGGACGAGTACAAAGTAGCCAAGTCAGATAACTGCAATAATAAGCCCTACTCTACCTACTCTCCACCCAACAGTTTCAGTCTCACAGCAGGCTGAGAAGAAGTCTGTCCGCAATGTGCAATAATCCATCAAACTACCTCTATAGACCTCCAGTGAAACACCACTCTTCTGCTGCTGCTTACCTCTCAATGGTGCCATTCACACTCACATTCTGTTCTCTTCCTGGTATAATGAGCACATAAACAAAGTGGACGACCATCAGAAATGTTCCTT
>JAOPJJ010000114.1:10116781-10133183 GCA_027122795.1 Enchelyopus cimbrius
GGAACTTGTTCGGCCTCTCACTAGAGCACCTAGTAAAGGCTGAATACTTATTCTGAACTAATTAAATTGGAGGCTAATCAAAAGGATGGTATATTTTACAATGCAAACTACTGTGTCTCATGACCCTCATGTAATAGTTAACCAAGAGAAGGTTAGAGTGGTGCCTGACTTTAAATATCTGTGAATCATTGCCAATACTGTCAAATTTAACCTGGCAAATGTTAAGCACATAAGACAATATCTACCAATGAAGGCTGCAAAGCTCTTCTTGCATGTGATGATCTTCTCACATTTTTCTTACTGTTTAACTAGCTGGTCGCAAGCCAATAAAACATTGCAACCATTGGAGTCACTCTATAAACAGGCATTAAAGACATTGGACCGTAAGGACAATAGCTATCATTGTCACATAGTAAAAAACACACGTTTAGCTTTGAAAACTTGAAAGACACTTTGTGATGCCTGTCTTTAAGGTACTCCATGGGCTTGCTCTACCACCGCTGTGCCAGTTCATAAAACAGAAAGTCAAGGTCAATAGAGCAACCACCAGAGGGGACTGCATAGTTCAATATAGAAAAAGTAGGATTGGAAACACAGCCTTTTCTATCAGAGCCCCACTTTTTGGGAATAGCCTGTCTAATGAGTTAAGGGACTGTAATAGTCTTTCCATTTTTTAAAAGCAGCTCAAAACCTGGATTAGGGACAATTACAATTGTAACCATACATCAAATTCTTAAGTCCATGAACATACTTTTCTTTTCTCTTTTTTCTTTATGTATTTATAGGCTACTGTATTTTTTACTTTGTACAGTAAGTGGAGGGTTAGATAAGGTGAGCAATATCTGTCTGTTTGCGGATATGCTCATATCTTTTAAAATTGCTTCTGTATTTTGGAAATTGGTACTGTATTTTGTGTCAACTTTTGCATTTTAGGGTGCCTTTTAAGATCTGGCTAGGGAAAACAGATGGAAATTAGCACCAGTAGCTAACTCGGGCTTGTTTACAGCAAGTAACTTGTCTGTTTATTAATGAGCATTGGCCCTATCAAATAAATAAACAAAGGTTTTTTTAAAGGGAAATTGTGATCTTTAAAAAGCCCAGCCACTGCAGTTGGAGAAACTAGCTCGTTTGCTATATAAACTGGTTCATTATTGCTATGCTAATGTGTGCATCTGGTAATGTGATCCACTTAGCCATTATGAGACATCTCGCCTCAAAACCGGTCATCACCACAAATGATCTGTCCCTAAACGTTAACTCCAATCCACAATCTCCCCTGATTATTTTTTTTCTTCTCCTAGTACTGGATATAACCCTCTTTATGCTAGCTGGTTTGGTCTGACAACGGTATAAGTAACGCTCTTTGCCAAGTTGTTGCTATGCTGTTTTCACTGTAACCGTAACCACATAGTTTAAAATGGGACAAACCGTTGGGAGTGATGGGCTAAACGCAGATGCCACAGAGCTCTGTTGAGATGCTGCTGCTCCTGTGCGCATGCGTCCGGCACGCCGTTCACTTGCTCGCTGTCCGAGCAGCCGGGCGTCCCCGCGCTCTCCGACACGGAGGCCAGGTTGCAGAAGTGGTCCGCCAGGAAACCGATGGGGTCGTCCGTCCTGGCTTCGACCATCTTCAGAATGGCCCCGCGGAGAAGCTCCCCTACCCCTAGCTGTGAGAGCAGCAGCCTGTCGCTCTCCGACTTGGTGGGTTTGACCTCAGGCAGGACCGAAGCCCCACCCGATCTGCGCTTTTCCGCCATCACTATCCTTGAGGGTGGTGGACGGAAGTGATTCGTACAATCCATCGAGGGTCTTATTTGACAAATATGTAGAGGTCGTTTTGTTCTAACACTGCATATAAAACAAACACACAGTGCAACAAGCACGCACACAGCGACTTACAAAATTCAGAATATAAAGTACAGAATACAAATAGAAATATATACATATATTTCATATTAAATGCTTGTTTGCTTTGGTTGCCATGGTCTCGCATCATCGCCTCTTCGAGGTGATGGTTGCACGACGCCCCCTATCGACATAAATTATATGTCCCACCAGCATCCATGCATTTTTTGGGTAAATAAATACACGCATTCTTTATTTATTGATCTTTATTTCATTCAAACTAAAGGCAAAATAAGTGTTGTTTTTTTTGCACCAAACTTTCATGACGATTTTTACTTCATAGTTTTGACCTAACTCTAAGTTTAGAAATGAACTGTACTTGCAAATGAATGCTAAATTTGCTTTTTGTTTACCTATTTCATGTTCAGGATATGTGCTCCTATACCGTCCATGAATATGTGTGTGACTAGTTGATCTACCTGCCTGACTTGACCCATGTGAGGTAGCAGTCAATAGCATCATGAAAAAGACACGA
Organism: Enchelyopus cimbrius; assembly: GCA_027122795.1. Lineage (NCBI taxonomy): Eukaryota > Metazoa > Chordata > Actinopteri > Gadiformes > Gaidropsaridae > Enchelyopus > Enchelyopus cimbrius. The sequence continues at coordinate 10,119,162 of JAOPJJ010000114.1, forward strand.
GGAATGCAACCACTCAATTCAGTGCACATAGCTTTATTCAGGCTCTGTGAATAGTCCTCACCGTCATTTAAGGAAGCAGTATGAAAGTTCACAGTTTAAGTTCATATACCGGCTAATTTTTCAGTCTTCCTTTATTAATAAGTGAACAGTAACAACGATGTAAATAACATTAGACTTGTAACGACATTAGACTTGCAAACATGTAACGAAAACCTAAAGATGCACACCGGCCTCTACGTGTTTCAGATCTCCACGTCGTTTTCACAGACGCCCGCATTCATATGCGCGCCGTTAGAATGAGCTACGTGTCCGTTGGTCACATGCTTGTGCTTGCCGTTGAGTACTGCTTCCCTGCTCCCGTTCGCCATGCCCGCCATGTGGGGGAGGTCAGTGTGTTGGGGGAGGAACCCTGTCTGCAGCTTATGCTCCAGCTGCATGTGACTCTGAGGGGGGAGTCCAAGGCAGGCTCTGAAACACACACACACAGACACACAGTTCATAAACCATTTTACTAATTAGAGCAAGGAGTGCTTCATGGTACCAGCCTCTGATCCAATCAAACAGGGTCATTATCCTCATGACCTTCTTTATAAGGTTGTGTCAGGTCATGCCTGTTGTAAGGTCATGTGCCCTGATCGTCGGGACAGTAAAGGTCACAGGTCAACCACCTGATCCTAGCCTACCTGTCATCTGATTTGGAAATGGTAATCTTTTTAACTTTTTGTAGAAAGTTACAACAACAGTATACAATAACGTATACATTTAGATCCGTCTTTTTTTTTTACATCCTCGACGTCTCGCACCTCATGATGTTCTCGATGGCGGCGCGCTGCCGGAAGAAGGCGTTGACCAGCGGGGCCCCCGGGGGCACCAGGGGGGCCTTGCAGAAGAAGGACAGGAGCGCCAGGACACTGTGGAAGGACTGGAAGTCCTGCTCCCCCTGCGGCCGGACCGTCACGCGCTGGCACAGCTCCGTCATCAGGACCAGGTCCAGGATGATGGGGCTGGCCAGTAGGGAGTCCTGTAGGGGGGGAGGGGAGGAGAGAGAGAGCGAGAGAGAGAATTGAGTTTGATTAAGTTGTGCCTGGTTAGGTCACGGTGTTTAGGGTAGGACATGGTAGGGTTGGTTTAGGGTAGGTCATGGTAGGGTTGGTTTAGGGTAGGTCATGGTAGGGTTAGTTTAGGGTAGGTCATGGTAGGGTAGGTTTACGGTTGGGATAGTTAAGGGTATGTCAAGGTAGAGTTAGTTTAGAGTAGGTCATGGTAGGGTTAGTTTAGGGTAGGTCACGGTAGGGTTAGTTTAGGGTAGGTCATGGTAGGGGTAGTTAAGGGTAGGTCATGGTATGGTTGGTTTATGGTAGGTCATGGTAGGGTTAGTTTAGGGTAGGTTATGGAAGGGTTGGTAGGGTTTCTCACTACTGTTGGACAACATGGGTTGAGGCAAGCGTCGGCCACATGGAAGACCTTCCATTGCGGTCATCAGAATCAGAACACTGACCTCACAGGTGTTGTGGAGTGCGATGGTGTTGGTGCCTCCCATCATGATTTCTGAGGTGTACTCATCCATGGCCCGCTTACTGTCCCCCACGTAGGGCACATACTTAATCACCACCTGTAGGCCCCAGACAGAGTGAAACCATACGTCCTTTCACGTCTTCGTGGGCGAGTTATACATACGTGCGCGCGGACACACACACACACACACACACAAAATCACACACACACTCACACAGTGGTCAGGTTTCTCCCCAGGCTGGTACAGGATGGGGTTGGAGTGGACCATGTCGTCCACCACGTTGCTCTTGGATATCTCCTTGGAGCGGAACTGCAGCGGCGAGGACAGGTTCTTCCCGTCGTTGTTGCCGAGGTGATTGTAGCTGACGATAGCGGTTGGCTGTCAAGGAGACGGGCGGCTCGTTAGGAATCTTCAGGGCGCTCGTTAACGGTGTCGTCTGTCTCTAGGGAGATGCTTTCAGCCAGAAGTATGGTTACTTGTTCAGGAGCATTGTAGGACTTAAGGTGACATCTTGCTCTCTAGGGGGTCTATGCATGTCATGATGCCCTCATTACAGGACTCTACCTCATCTTGAATCCTTCCCTCCCCATCTCACCTCGACGGCTTCAGTGACTTATACCTCACCTTGATGCCTGCGCTGACCAGGAAGTCCACGAGCACCGACTTGATCTTGGTCTGCCCCGACTTGAAGTCGTCGCCGCCGATGAAGACCCCCTTCTGGACGGCCAGCTCCACCGCGCCGGGCACGAAGGTGTTCTGCGGGGAGCCGTTGATGTAGGCGCAGCCCTCCAGGATGCTGGCCACGGCGAACAGCGTTGAGGGCGACACCTCGCCGCCGCGCTGTGCAGCAGAGAGCAGAGTGCCTTTCAGTTGGGGATTAACATCGGGCCTGACGTCCTACCTGCCTGAGAGGACTCACATCACCTAGATGTTTCCTAGCACCCTATAAAGTGAGGCCTTAGGGAGTCACATCACCCTGATGTTTCCTGGCACCCTATCAAGTGAAGCCTCCCGAGAGGAGCTCAGATAGAACATTTGGGGGTGCTGTTCTGCAGAACAATTCTCTCATACTCTCGTATACAAAGGTCCCGATAGGAAGCGCTGTTTACCTGTTTAGGAATACATCTCGATGAGCGTGTAGTGATGGACGTTTAAGTTGCGCACCAAAAGTCCCACGCTATACTTCATAGCAAATCCTAGGCATATAAATATGCCTAGGGTAGACATATACATAAATATTGGGGCAGCAGTGGTGTGCTTTGTGCTGCAGATGTTTGACTCCAAGCTAAGCGGACCTGTGTTCCAACCCCAGCGCATGCCATGTCTACCTGTGCCCAGTATCTCCCCTGGGGTGGGGCAGCAGGCCTGGTGATGCTACATGCCTGCGCCAGCGGCATTTTAGCACGAAAAAGACACCAGAGGTATTCACACATTAATACCTCCACAAAATAATCTGTCTAGCCGTGCGAACAAGTAGGGCGTCCGTGTGTCTAGAGGTGTATACCGGCTCAGGTATTGGTGCCCAGGTGTATTTAATGCCTTTAACGTTTTACGCATCTAGTTTTCATTGTTTAAGCATCAATCCTGTGACACATGATGATTGATTCATAGGGGTGGGGAGACTCACCTCTCCCTGATTCTGATCATTAAACAGGGCTTACCGGGGAAACTACAACGTGTGAGTAAAAGCAGTCAAAACCAGTTGCGCCCTCACATGAATGGTGGCCAGCAGGTTTTCCGCCGTGTCGTTAACCCCATCCGTGACGTCACAGAAGCGCTCCGTGTTGGCGGTCCACAGCACGATGACCTTGTCAACGCCGCTGGACTGCCAGAAGTCCCTGATGTCCGCACGGATCTGCTCCACCTGGACAGTAGGGAGACAAGGCCTTCGTTAAACAGGTCCTCTTCAAAACCAAGCGGCAGAAAAAAACAGTTTTTTGGGGAAGACACGAGTCACATTTGTTCTATTTAGGTAAATGTGTACATCTGTTTGTGTTTATTTTCACTCATATTTATAGTTCACTCTAATTTATATCACGACCAGAGCAATTATGCAAACAGTTTCCCTAGAGATTAGTAAAAATACAAGGTGAGTCCGTTGTTCCTTTTCAGCTGACAAGGTTTTGGGATCATGTGAGCAGGATTTAGTGTGAATCATCCTGATCCATCAAGCTTTACCTGTTCCTCGATTGTACCCGACAGGACGTTGTCCGCCCGACTCTCCTGGTTCGCAGCGATGAAGTCTGGGATGTAGATGGAGGGGCGGGGTTTCAGACTGCTCATGTGGGGGCGGAGCTTCTCCTGCAGTGACCAATCAAAGACTTGGGCTCGTTCCATTGCCTTCCCTAGGTCCATTGATGAAATGTCCCAGCCTGACTCACACACACACACATATACCGATTAAGACAAGGAAAGCAGTCCTGGTGAAATAACAAATGGATCTGTTTGAGTCTTACTGGGGAGGATAATGCACATGACTAATACTTAGGTTTATCTTGAAATCTGCAGCCATGACTTTAAGTATGAAGTCATCAAGCTTAGTGTCAACATTAGACAGACAAATGAGATACAAATAGAATACCACGTCAGCTGTCTCTGCCTAGTGTCAAGGGTCAACACTCTATCTGGATTCTCTGTCCCTCTCACTCTACATCTGTCTCATCATCCCCCTCCCACTCTTTCTCCCTGGGTCTCTGTCCCTCTCTCTGTATCTCTGTCTCTGTCACTGTATGTCCCTCTGGCTTCCTGTCTCTCTCTTGGAGGGCGGAGGCAGTGGGTGGACGGTGTGTGGATCAGGCGTACCGTCAAAGACAATGTCGTCGGGGTGCACCATGGGTAAAAGGTCACGGAACGGTACGTTGACCTCCCCTTCTGGCCCCGTGCCTATGCACACCGTGGACGCCTGGAACAGCGAGCCAAAGTAGTTTGCTCTCTGGAGAATGTCAAACGGAGAGAGAAAATCAGACAGGTAGTTAGAGGCTTTGTACATTTTGGGTGTTTATTTGCCAAGATCATCTCGCATCTCGCTGTGATAGATGCAATTGATCTATTGATGAGCAGGCGACTCCTGTTACATGATGTTAGAAGTATAATTGTTTTTTCTTTTAACATATTTTATTTTTTCAAATATTGTATTATTTATATATTGATGCTCATAATCCAACATATCTCATTAGACATACCTAATCACATTATTATATGCAAAGGAATATTGGGTGGGAGTACACATATCCACTAATATATAATAAAATACATTTCTTTGACCCCATCATAAAGAACAGACCAACTGCCAGGAGACACGACCCGCCCATATAAGGTATGGCCCCTCTAGTCCAGGAAGTACAGCGAGTCGATCACTTCAGGGTCTACTAGATCTGTCGGCAGATGAAGGCTTTAATGAGCCGTCTTCTGTTTTGTATCCGTCCAGGGGACAGTATATTTAGTAAACGGGACAAAAGAGGCTGCTCTCTGCTCTTCGATTAAGTGTGAGCACTTAAATGAATGAAAGCTATTCAAATGTCTTGAGGCCTGCCCTGCCTGTTTGAATAGAAACGGTGTAGTGTTATGAGCTCTTAAATACACATGATAGTATATACATATAATGTATATTACTCTTGTTCATATACATACATACATACATATCTTCATTAAACATTCAAAAATGTAGGTTTCAATTTGAATGCTCTCACCTAGGCTCCTAAAAACTTCCTAACCATTTTTTGGTGTCTGCTCCAGTAAACAGCTGGTTCTGCTCTCAAGGAGAGGAGGAGGAAAGAGCAAAAGATAGTCAAAGATAGTGAGAGAGAGAGGGAGAGACAAAGAGAGAGAGAGGGGGGGGGTGGTGAGGGGGGGGGTGGTGCTTACCTTCTCCCCGGTCTTGGTGGGCCAGGTGAGCCCCAGCCTGTTGGCCAGGACGGTGGCGGTGACGGTGGTGCCGTTGTTGCCCCCCCATCCCACCAGCATCACCCCCAGCCGCGGGACTCGCCGCTCGGTCCGGAAGGTCAGCTCATGGGTGCACGGGGAGACCTGCACCCAGACGGGGGAGACGGCGATCAGGCTACAACGTTTAAACCCCTCCCACCAATCTGGCGTGAGCGTGCACGATTATGTGCATGTGTGTGTGCGAGTGCATGCTAATACTTTAACTGTTGGTGTGTGTAGTACGGGTCACTGGCAAAATAAATGCTAGGGAAATACTTTTTTAAAAGCCGCAAATAGCAGTCTTCCTCCCTCAGCGCGGCCCTCTCTGAGCCAGGCCACTGCAAGGCTTAGTGGTCTTACTGGTCCATACCCGGTACAGACCTCTCTATTCACCCTCCTCCTCCCACCTCACACTCAGTCAGGCCTTTTGTCCGGCCCTGATCGGGCTCATTCAACCAAACCCATTCAGGGTTTTGGGGACGTAAAACACGAGAATAATGTCCGGATGCTTTGGAAAGCTTTAGCCTTGCAAATAATGGCAGAAGAGGTGAGCTCAGATCTGGATGAACAGGGCGTTTGACTTTCTTTCTCCACATCTGGGTGGTAATAAGCCTTAGAGCTTTTCAATGTGTTTATTATGGGCTTAGGATACATCCTCAGAGTCATATGGGTGTTGCCACTTAATTGGATGCTAAAAAAAGGGTTGTCTACAATAGCCTACATTGTAGTTTAAAATACACCGCTAGAGTATTTTTCATGTATTTTCATGAGAAAATAACATATTTGTAAAATAACATTCATTGGAGTGCATCAACAATTTAATTTTCAACCTTTGAAAATCATACACGTTACAAATGTGCATGTTTTATTGAGGGTACGTTCAAGAGAGTGACGTAGCTTTCAAACTTCAAGTTACCAAATGATTGGCTATCGAATTGGAACAGAGAGGGGGGTTCCCTGTGGTAACCTTTCATTAGCACAAGGCTTACAGAGATGTGTAGATTATGGGGCAGACCACTCGCAAGGTTGCCCTGGTTTAGCCTGATTTAGCCTGATTTAGCTCCAGATCTGTGGAACGGCCGGGATGACCAGACCGTGGCGCAGGATGGCACGATGTCAGAGGGGTTGGGCCTCAATACATTCTTTGGTTGGCAGTAGTCCAAATATGAACCATTATCTCCGCGTTTAAAACAATTTCCCTGAAAATATGTGTAATACACTGATTAATACACAGAGCAAACGCATTGTCATAGCTCCGGAGGTACTCCAACATGCTTTGCGTAGTGACGGATTGGCGGTGTGTAGAATGGCCGATAGGACGGGGGAAGTGGATGATCTTATACTAAATTTTAACACCAGAATGAGCGGACTTACCGTCATTGTGCTCCCATCTCTACGCACTACGGCCGTTTGGTAGGAGTACAGAGACTCTATGTGCGTGTCGCTGTACTTCACATTCGGACTGTTGATCACAATGTTACCCGGCATCTCTATGCTCTATACACAGGGGGAAGCGCAGACAAAGACACAGGAAGGATTTCGTCATTACAAAATGAATGACGAACGAAGACTTGGTTTGCATATCAACACCGCGAGTCGTCTTAAAAGATAGAACAAGATCGGGAAACTCCACATACGCTACAATATTGAAATACAATGAGAAACACTCACTTCCTGGTCTCCGGCGGTTGAGTGCAGGTGGGTTGGTGAGGAGGCTGATGGAAATGCAGCAGATCACTGCTTGCATAAGAGGTCAGACATGCATGACGCGGGGAGACAGGGAGAGCACGTTCCTTGCTCGTTCGATGCCAGTGAAGGCTCTAGAAAGGCTTGATTGCGTAACACAAGCACACCCATACTCATACTCAAAACATGTGTACGATGAGAATCCCAACAATAATTTCAAATATTTCATCTTATCATTAGCTGTTATTAATAGTTTGAAGTATCTAATAAAATAGTATTTATTGTGTAGTAACCCGAGTGTTTATTATGATAAATAGTACGAATATTTGAATCCCAATAATCATTTAAAAGATATCATCTTATCATTAGCTGTTAATACTATTTTTGAAGTATCTAAAGATACTCTGTGAATACCTAATAAAAATATATAATAATTATGATTACTGTCAATTATTTGAAACAATAATAAAGCAGTATTTATTGTGTAATAACCTTATTGTTTATTATGATAAGTACTATGATTCATGTTCATATTCCTTTTATAAGGCGGAATAAGAAAACATTAAAATTGGTATTTATTAAACAAGTATGCTATCTAGCTGTCCCATGTAAACGCACTGAGTGTGTTTATTTGGCAACACCTTTTAACACAAAACATGGAATAATAAAAGACCACTGTACCCTAATTTCCGCCAAATATTTATTATAACGTAATTTTCAATGGAAGTAATAAAGAGCACTTTACATTATTCCTGCGCCATATTTATTATCTATTCTTTTTAAATATAAAAATGTATTCCCACGAACGACAAATTGTAAAGCAGCTGACTAGAATTACGAACAAATGTACGTTCGTGACAAAGCCTACGTGACGACTTCCGCTCTTTAGCGGAAGTCGTCACGTAGGCTTGTCACGAAAAAACTTCCGCCTTAAGTTGTAAAGAAAACAGAGCAGCTAAAAGGCTTTCGACGACACTACATAACCATTAAAGACAATAAATCAAAAGGTAGATATGTACTAACATTGTCATGTACCAAAACAATGACACGATTTATTCACCGTTCCCGGTGCACTCGCTTTAGTTGCCTCACCGTAAATACAAATCAACCATTTAGGTGAGCTAGCATGTAGGCTACGCTATCGACTGCTCGCGACAAAATCGGACGCCCTCGATTTAACATCGACCCATCACTCCATACTTCATTTGTCACTCGAACCCCCATAGTGTGCTCATGTTACACCTATTACATGTATTGCCGGGACGTCAACTCACGTTAGCTTGATGTTTGATTCTGATTCTGATGTTTTCCCTCGATAGCACTGCTGTGACTGGGGTGTCATGTTTGGAAGTTACAAATGTATGGTATCCTAATTATGGACCTTCAAATCGATTCTTTGTGAAATTCACATACAGGGCTAGGTTGCCGTTTAACTGTTTGTTTGAAAAGCTGTACATTAATCCACTGGCGTTGGTTGTCCTCATCCATATGCCTTATTTGTGGTCATAGTGATTACTTTTCAACATCGAGTTTTAATGTAAAATGGCACAAGTGTCTTCGACACAGATAAACAAAGTGACATGCTGGTGATATGGACCTGCAGGTAATGGCTCTTCCTTCGTCACCTGCATGAGGGAAGATTGGTCAAACCAATTCTACCGCACTCCTTACAGTGTCATTGCTAAGGCTCTGCATAGATCTGCTTTTATATCCCACTTTAGTAGATTGTGTATCCGAGGTAACGCAAGCCTTTAAATCCAATGGATGTCTGAATCTTCCCGTGTTTTAGGAAAAGCTTGATTTAAATATCTTGGTGACTGTTGCTTACTGCGTTACCTGTACCAAGGTAAACACCTGTATTTGAAATCGAGTGATTAGCAAACCATGGACAGACGTTTCAAAAACCCATTCAAACAACCCCATAAAAAATGCCCCAAAAAGTTGGGGGAAAATCATGTTGACTTGCAACTGAAACAGTTGTGCTGTGTGATGATCATGTGACCCAAAGGAAGGTGGACGACGACGATGATGATGATGATGATGATGATGATGATGATGATGACCCTTGATTTTATCCTCTCCTTTTCCCTAGCTGTTGTCACTCTGGAGCCTTGGAGATTGCACGTGTGTGTGTGTGTCTGTGTGTGGGTGGGCGTGTGTGCGCGTGTGGTGTGAGACCCTTTCTGTCCCTGCCGTACCCTTTTATATACTTTTCTATCGGGACCGGCTCCTCCCTGGAGAATGACAATGGAGGAGATGAAGAATGAAGCGGAGACCAGCTCCATGGTGTCAATGACGCTGTATGCTGTTATGTACCCAGTCTTTAATGAGGTAACGCTTCTCCCTCCATGCACACGTTCATACGTTCACACACCATTCAACGTTATCAGGTGGATGTAGTGGAGTGATGCACTGTTTTCATTCATCTCAATCTCTTCAAAGCTATTTTCTTGCAACACATAACTATGAGACGACCAATAGAGACTGTTAATTTTTTCTCCTTACTTGCAAACATTTTCAATATTTTATTGTCAATTTCTTCACATGACAAGACATACAAAGGAATCAAGAGTACGTTTCCCACTCTCCTATGGTGAAACAGATAAAGTGCACAGGCACAACAGATAAGACAAGACATGTTCTAATACTAAAGTAAACCTTAAATTACACAACAGATTTACTTATGCAAAAAAAAAAATAGAATAAAATGATTCATTAAGGAATCTATTTATGAGTAGGAGTAGCAGCATAGGGCAGCATAAGTTATGGTATGGTGCAAAAAGGCAATTTGGGTAATGGCTGTAATGTGTATTGTGAACGGCCGACGAAGACCCACAGGAGAACTTGTACCCACAGTAGAGTCGCCCTGTAGCTGTTTGCATCCCGCACATCCATTGTGTATTTGTCTATGACCATGAGACAGATTGTCACGTGACAAACACTCAGAACAGTGAATGCTCCGCCGCCTCGCCTTCACTCGACACAGAAGACCCGGGGTTGTGGGTCCCCGTGGCAACGCCAAGGCCATTCGCCGCTCTAACACAGAGAGATGATGCAATGAAAACTAAACACAGGTCCACTCGTAGACACGAGGCCGTATCTGGTTTACAGATATACACGCATAAGATAAGATGGGCACACGCACACACACACACCAATCTTATCTTGCTTGCATTGATCGTTCATAAAGCTGTTTTAATAACATGGGCCTTTATATTTATCGTCGTATCCCATGAATAGTGTCCTATGGGAGCTTTTATAAGGGAGTCCTATAAACAATACTGTGGTTCTGTGGAGAGGATTAGGATTTAATCATTTTATCATGTATGCTTTGTCTTTGCTTATTCAGCTGGAGAGGATTAACCTTTCAGCGGCCCAGACCCTCAGAGCAGCCTTCATAAAGGTAGGACCGCACATACACCTTGAAATGTGCTCCCGTTACCCATCCATCCATACACTGGGCTCACTGAGTTTAAACCAGGGCTATCCATCTGAAAACGATCTATCTACCTATAATTACCAGTCTGTTATTAAGTGAAAGGCTTGTTTATAGTCTTTATGTATTTTTTCCTTGTGACCCATCATCCAGAATGTTCCCAATGCATCTTCCCGTGCTCCTGACTAGCGCTAGTATCATAGTGCAGTGCAATTTATAAACCAGTTTTTTTAGTGTTGTGATCACTTGAAGTACATGCGCTGTGACATTATCTGAGCTAGGGATCCGGAGATGTCGCGTTAGCCCGGCACAACAGCCTCGCTATCGCCGTCCGTTTTGTGGGGCATTCCGCTGCTGCTCAAGCTCCTCTTCCCTCTGTACAGCAGCATCGGTCCTCTGACGAGAATCAACTAAAATCTATGAAACCTGATTCAGAGGCCTAAAGCTAGTTAGCACAATAGTATACCTCACCCAGTGTTTCCCCTATATGATTTAAGCCACTGCAAAAAAAAGAAGAAAATTGCAAATAAAAGTTCAGGCAAAAGAGCTTCAAAAAAGTTCAAGGCACATTTGCAGAATGATTTGGTCTCAGCAGATACCTTCACTCTGTTGGTTGTTCAATCTTTACATTTCCCCCCAAAAACTCACCAGAAGTAACCATTTAAAGGGTTATTTTTAAAAATGTTATTCAGGGGGGGGGGGCGTTGGGCATGCCCTCGGGACCCCCCTAGTGTTGCTAGGTTTCCAACTCTCAGCACCACTGCTACAAAAAAAATCTATTTTATTTTAGCGGACACCCCACAAAAAACCTGACAGGAACTCCCCACCACAACTGTGATTGACCAATAAGATATATTTGAATACAAAATATAATCGATGTATACATATGAATCCCCATGTGCTGGGCACTACCATAAACAACCACAGGGGGCAGCATTTGGGTAATGTTTCCCCCTGCAGAGATCATGTCCTATAACCAATTTGTGTTTCACTACAGCTAGCCTAGCAACATCGCCACCATTCATCACAAGTCACCCTAACAATTCTACACGTTGTTCTACATCATTTCATAATGTTAGCAGAATTAGCGTTCAGTCCAGTGCGTTGCACTATGAAAATCTGCGGGTCAGAGTTCTGGGCTTGTGTTCCATTTTGCGTTTGAATGCGTGCTCCACTCCAGACCACTGCAGCAAAGGGCCACGCCCAAGTTTAATATCAGTCCGGAGAATGGCGTTTTAGCTCTCTGCGATGGACGGCCAGACGTTGGTGAGGTGTCTGGTCCGATCCCAGCTGTCAGTCAGAGCTGAAGGTACAGTCATATGGTATCTTCCATACCATATGACTCTCTGGGGAATTCAAAGGGCACATCTCAGGTTATTTCCATATTGTTTGGCAAACAAAGACCTGCCCCGGGATGCAGCCTCATGGCTGTGTTTGAATGGGCCTCACCCCAGACCACATGTTTTAGCTGTGTGTGTGTGTGTGTGTGTTCGTGCTTCCAGGCGGAGAGAGAGAACCCAGGGCTGACGCAGGACATCATCATGAAGATCCTGGAGAAGAAGAATGTCCAGGTCAACTTCACAGAGTCTTTGTTGCGCATGGCGGCCGACGACGTGGAAGGTGGGTGGTGCTGGGTGCTATGGACTGGGGACTAAACCGCAGGGTCCCATCAACACTGTAACGGTGGTTGTGTGCACGTCGGTTAAAAGCGAATACGCATTCAGCTGTTACGTCCCCTGCTAGGGTTAGGGGAACCAATAACTAAATAACGAAACTCAAAGCAAGAATAGGCAGACAAAGTCGGATAACGTTTCAAAATAACGAATGGTTTATTATAATTAAACTAAATGAAGTGCTGGGCTATCTGCAAAACACAGGACACCTGAAACATCACAGCAGAATTACAAGACTGTGCTGAATACGTCCATGGCCGTAACATCAGCCTAGTATAGGCTGAATGCATATTCACCATTACTTGAGGTTGTGTATAAGCAGTATTACAAGCCCCCATCCTGACACTTGGGCCTAACCTGCCCCCCCACCCCCTGCAGAGTTCATGATCGACCGGCCCGAGCAGGAGTTTGTGGACCTGAACGAGAAGGCTAGGGCTCTGAAGCACATCCTAAGCAAGATCCCAGACGAGATCAACGACCGAGTACGCTTCCTGCAGACCATCAAGTGAGTCCCCACCCAAAACCGGCAGGTGACGCTGCGCAGAATGGCATCAATAGTTTTGGGATTTTAAGAATTGAATGAGCACACACACACACCTTATTTACAATCTTCACTTCTCAGGGCATTAGCAATTGCCTCACACTTTGGAGCCTCCCCTGTGTAGACGCAGCAGTAGAATGCCGGGTTCAGGCAAACGAAACAACACAAACCGTTCCCTGTCTTCACTGACGCCACCTAAACGGGAAACCGTTGAGGAAGCGTTTGTGAACCAAAACAAAGCAAACCAAAGTCCCCGAGGACGAGCGCTGCTGCATTGGGTTTGAGTGGAGCGCTCTGTTTGAATGAGATGGTCAGTCCCCCCTGTCTGTCCCCCTGTCACAGAGACATCGCCAGCGCCATCAAAGAGCTGCTGGACACCGTAAACAACGTCATCAAGAAATACCAGTACCAGAATCGCAGGGTGAGTGCTCAAAAGGAATCACTCCGCCGCCTCATATCTCTCTCTCTCTCCCTCCTCTCGGCTATGCTTCTGGTTTCAATGCAACTCTCCCCGTTGGTCCAGAGTTGAGGGATTGTTCATTGACAGGTCTAGCATGAAGGGTGACACCTGGCCGTTTGAAACTTAAAACCATCACCTGGACTTATTGTCCGGCCCAGCCCTGCCCTATTTCAGCCGCTGTACGTTGAAGTGTTGAATAACATGTATGTATTGTCTCTCTCTCTCTCCCCCTCCCTCCCCCCTGGCCTTACGATTTGATTTCTGTGTTCCATGTCTAAGGCCCTGGAGCACCAGAAAAAGGAGTTTGTGAAATACTCCAAGAGCTTCAGCGACACCCTCAAAACGTACTTCAAGGACGGAAAGTAAGTAGAGGGGCCGTGGCCCGGCTGTTAGTCCACAGGTCAGCATAAGACCCGCTGGCTAGCTCTCCTCCTGTTCTTCCTCCCAGCACAATGGAAAAACACACTGTCAAACATCCTGTGGAGGAAACGAGGAAGTCTGCTCACAAACGTGGTATTTGTCCTCTGAGCCAGCACACATTAGTTACCGGTTCCCTGGCAACGGTGTTAATATGTCACCGATATATCACTGTTAGCCGTAGCACTATTTGCTTGCTTTCGAGTTGCTTCTTAAGCCTCATTGTTTCACATGTGTGTTTGTGTGTGTGTGTGTGTGTGTGTGTGTGTGTGTGTGTGTGTGCGTGTGTTCCTCCCCCCCCCCACAGGGCCATCAATGTTTTCATCAGTGCAAACCGGCTCATCCACCAAACCAACCTCATTCTCCAAACCT
>JAOPJJ010000114.1:10173631-10183672 GCA_027122795.1 Enchelyopus cimbrius
CCCCAACCCACCCCCCCCCCCCCCCCCCCCCCCACAGATGAGGGCGGGCAGAGAAGTGCAGGAGAGAGGGAGACAGAGGGAGAGAGAGAGGACGAATGAAAAAAGACGAGGGCACAGACGAACGAGGAGACAGGAGAACAGGGACAAATGAAAAGGTGGAGGAGGAGGAGGAGGAGGAGGAAGAGTGAGGCAGAGGAGGAGTGAGGAAGAGGAGTGAGGAAGAGGAGGAGTGAGGAAGAGGAGAGGACAGTGGGAGAGGGGGTCCGGGGGTGGGGGTGGGGGGTGGCCAGAAGCACAGGTGGTTCTGTCATTAGTGTCAGATTAAAGCAGAGGGCGACTCCAAAGGACTCACCTCTGATTCGCGCTCTCGTTCCGCCGGCTCTCAGGGAGATTTAAATACATATGAATGAGGGCCCACATACTGTATGCATGTGCACGCACCAGCACACACTGACACGCGCCAGCACACTCCCACGCACACACCACAGAGACGTACATACACACACACACACATACACACCCACACACATGCACACGCCACACACCACACACAGAGACATACATACACACCACACATGCGCACACACACACATACATACATGCACACACACATACACACACCAAACACACATACATAATCCCACGCACACACATGCACACGCACGCACGCACCAAACACACATACCACAGCCACAAACACATACACGGGGATCTCGCTGACACGGGCGCTCACAGCACGCAGCATGCATGTGCAAACACGTGTGCACACTGTCATGTATGTGCACACGCACACGCACAACCATGTGTTGGTATGCCCTCCATGCACAGATGCGCCCAGTATGCAGTTTGTGTGTGTGTGTGTGTGGGGGGGGAGGGGGGGGTGCATGTGTTTGCATGTGCACATGCTGGCATGAACACAAACAACGGTGTACAGGTAGTGTTACATACAGAGGTGCACACGTTCAAATTGCCCGTGCTGGATCATTTTGTGTAGATCTTTATTGATACAAACAAACCTGCCTCCACACATGGGCGAGCAATGAAGCTGCTCCACATTAGATTCATGGTTGCATATAAAAAATGTAAAAAAGGACTGGAAAACACAGCATTCAAACTGAACCTACACACACTCACACGCACACACACACACACAGACGCATGTGCACGGAGTCACGGGCCAATATCGGTGAGCTAATTAATCAAACCTCCTGTTTTAATTAGGATTTAAATCAGTTGCTATGGGAACCTTGCCCCCTGTGAATCTTAAGGTAAAGACAGATTTCCACTGCTGCCTCCAGTGACTCTGCATGCGGCTGTGTGTGTGCATGTGGGTGTGTATGATTGTGTGCATGAACGTTTGTGTGTGTGTGTATGAGTGTGTGCATGAATGTTTGTGTGTGTGTGTGTGTGTATGTGTGTTTGTGTGTGTGTGCATATGTATGTGTGTGTGGGGTGGTGGGTGTCTATGAGTGTGTCCATGTGTGTGTGTGGTAGTGGTGGGGGCGGAGGGGAAGGGGGGGGGGAATAATACCTACAATGATTCAGCCGGCTGAATTCTACATCATACTTTCACACCAACACACTTTGCTGGAGAGGCCCTTAGGTGCTCGAGCCAAACTTCAATTTGGACTTAGTTATACCGGGGCATGTAAGTGGAAAATGTGAAATCATTTTGCAGTTATGCCAATACAAGACCTTACAAGGCCGGGTGAAAACGGTTTGCCTTCAAGGTTCCGCAGAGTTTCAGGTGCATGTCACGTTGATAAGCAAACAGGCGCTGTCGGTCCTCGCTCCCTTAAACCGTCTTTACCTAATTAAACTCTGGCGGAAAGAAAACACGGGGAAAAAAAACACATCAGTGTTATCGGCTGTGCTTGTACACATTCAGAGTCTGAAGTGCTGTCCTCACCTGCGGGACCTGCCGGCGGCCCCGCTAACAATGGCTACGTGGCGGGTTGCTATGCGCTGGCCTATTTCTCCGGGTCGGCTCCTGAGTGGTTCGTGGCCTGAGGAACGTTCGGGAAGATGCACTTCGGGAGGATCTCAACCTACAAATGGCCGCCTAGACACTTTTCGTCTTCGATCAAACCGGATGGCAGAGTAACACAGAGAAAGAGAGATGGATAGACTCATACATGGACATAGAGCTAGATACATACATACACAGATAGATAGATCATTATGGGCAGATCGATATAGATAGACAGATAGCTAGATGGATACATTGACATACAGTTTTTCTCAGTTGCTTTGTTGCTTTTCTCAGAATGAAACTTCTCATAACTATTAGTTCAACCTCCACTACATTTAGTCATTTGTGCAGATCATAGTAGCAATTTCTCCTTCCTGTGAACAAATTGCAAATGCTTTTGGACATGTATCAGTTGCTTTCATACAATTGCTGTTTTATAACATTATCTTATTAACATTGCTTATATCATGTCAGTCAAAATGAACTATACTTATGGATGCTGAATCGCATCCATAAGTATAGTATCCATTCCCAATAAAACTAATAGTCTTCATTTCATTGCTTGAGTCATTACATACAACATTGCTGAACTAGTTATCAAATTCTGTCAAATTGTATACCTTTCATTATCATTTTTTCCTTGGAAATGTCTCCTACAATTGCGCTCAGGTAAACTTCAGCTTCCACTCATGAGGAGGAGTGAGAAGTATTAGTTGACAAGCCACTTGTTCCAATGACAAGCCACTTGTTCACAGTTACTCAGGGATGAATCACATCAACCCTCCCTTGGCAAGCACATACAGTAATATGCACCGAGCAGTGTGTGTACCATTTCTACAATTCTGTGACACAGAATTGTAGAAATGGTAGCATCCTGGTCAGCATCGTGGAAGAGGGGTGAGGATGCGGGAAGGAAGGGGAAGGGGAGGGAGAAGAGGCCAAATACACAGGCAGGTTCCTAATGAAATGAGGGCTACAGTTGCGGACCATGTTGTCAATCACAGCCTCACAATGGCTGAGGCTGGTCGGAGGGTGCAACCAAATGTTGGAAGAACCACTGTGAATTCAATCATTCAAACATTTTGTAGGGAGAAAAAGTATGTATAGTATTGGACAGTAATACATCTCATGTCTCATATTTACTGTACATGACTATACTTTTACTCTGCACCACATATGATTGAAAGACAACCTTGCAGAGGTGGAAGAGGGCCCCTACTCACTTACTCCCCTAACTACAGCAATGTGTAACTTTACTGTAGTTTTCAAGTGGCTGTACAAGTAGTGTATAGTGCTGTCTTGAGCATTTTCAGGTATGTGTCACCGGGTTCTGACCTTTTTTTGCATTGGAAAACACTGAGGGAATGAATATGTGTCATAATGAAAACATGACAAAGCCATTTGACTATCTTGTTCATAAACGATGGTGTCAAGACTTCTCATTTTGATGACTCTGGCAGTTTCATTGACATGAATACTTGCTTTTGAGGAATGGACTATCCATTTTGAGCAAGTGACGTGCTTTTGCAGGTTATCCACTAGGTTTTGCAGTTTGAAATTATTTTGAGAAATGCACTAACTGCTGAGCAAATGTTAATAGTGATTGAATAGCGACTGAGAAAAACAATAATAGCTAGATACATAAAAGATCGGTAGATAGATAGATATTTATAGACGGATCAACATATAAATAGATAGATAGCTGGATGGATAGATAGATAGATAGATAGATAGATAGATAGATAGATAGATAGATAGATGGATAGATAGATATTTAGATGGAACGACATATAAATAGATAGATAGATAGATGGATGGATAGACAGAGAGATAGATACACAAATACATACATAGACACAAAGCCAGATAAATAGATCAACAGAAAAGTAGACAGCCAGGGAGCTAGATACACGGATGACAGATAGACAGACAGATTCAGGATACAAAGGTGGTTCAGATGAGAAGGGCCTGCAGAGCATCATGCAGTGTGACAACAGAAGAGGTGCTGCCCTACGCAGTTTAGACATCACAGCTGGAACCCTAAATATGGCAGCACACGCACGTCACCCGCGACGACCAGTGGACAGCTTTAGATGGGACACTAGCGCGGAAACAAAATCACAGTGTGTCACCTGTTTCATAAGTTAGTGTGGGTGGAATGGATTGGGCCGCATGGTGCACTTCAACACAAACCAGTATTTTATAACAGAATGGATTGATAGCGCCTAGGTGGGGTGGCGGGGGGATTGAGGGAAGGAGGGAGGAAGGGAGGGAGGGAGGACAGCCACACATTCAGACCCTGTTGAACATTGAATTGCATCATACAATCATGCTAATTCCGCACGGCGCTCACACCATATCCCTTCAAATGAAATTCATAATTCTTCAATTCTTCATTAGACCTGGACGTTAAATGGCTGACCTTTCTGTGATCGTCCCGGGGTGAATTTAGTCCACGCTAATCCGGTGCGTTTCGGCGTCGATGCCGGGCCCGAAAAGCTAGACGGTGCGGCATGAAAGGGCACCATCACACTCACAGCCACGACCACGCTACCTAGGCATGTGTCTGCCTCACCGGTTGTCATGGTTGCGGTGTTTATCACCTCTTGCTGCTGACAGAGGCCCAGAGGCAGATCAGATTGGCTCCGGAAACCGAGAGAGAGAGAGGGATGGAGGGAGAGAGAGAGGGGAGAGAGAGGTGAGAAATACAGAGGGAGGGAAAGAGAGAGGGAGCAACAGAGATAAAGGGTAGAAGGGAGGGAGATAGAAAGCAATGCGAGGGAGAGAGGGAGGGGACAGAGTGAGAGGGAGAGAGATAGAGAAAAAGAGAGACACGTTGGCAAAGGAGGGGTGAAATGCCAGCAGTGTGCAGAGGGGAATTTGAAGAAGGGCATTACATAAATGCCAATACTGCTTACTGACGGTAGCCACAGTCCCCCAAGGTTCTCCATTGAGGTAAAAAGAGTTATGTGAAGTCAATTCACGATAAAACATTATTTTTTAAGGGTTTGCTTTGGAAGCGAGACTGGGGTTTCCACCAACCCTTTCTCTTCCGGTGGGGGACCTTTAAAATGGTCTTTAGTCAGCATGCCCACGAGTCACCCCTCTGAATGGCTGTGTTGATATTGTAAAAGGATAACTACAGAGTTGCACTTCATTGAACAAGCCCTTTGAGTCTAGTGGCCTATAGTGCCCGCTCCCGCCCAGCCATCCCATAATAGCATATGCCTGCCACCTAGCGGCGCGTCAAGTGGTCCTAAAGTGATGGTTTGGCGTTGCTGGACAGATACAAGGAATGAGGCAAACAAACGCCTTTCCACAACCCCGTCCGCATCATAATAAACGTCAGCCTGTGACTCACAGACAAGACGCTTCATTGGACAATGTCCGTTAT
Organism: Enchelyopus cimbrius; assembly: GCA_027122795.1. Taxonomy (NCBI): domain Eukaryota; kingdom Metazoa; phylum Chordata; class Actinopteri; order Gadiformes; family Gaidropsaridae; genus Enchelyopus; species Enchelyopus cimbrius. The sequence goes on from JAOPJJ010000114.1 coordinate 10,178,998, forward strand.
TTCACCTCGTCATTTTTAAACAAAATATGAATGCATGATTATAAATTTAACTAACTGTGGCAGTTCGGCTGCTCTACGTTGACCATGTTTCCAAATTGCTATCTTTCTCGGGTCATTTTTGCATTCATTAAAATGAATCACATCTCTATTTATCCTACCGGCAAGTGATGCTTGTGCACGTGTCTGTTAACGCACTGCTACGGGCGCACCAACGCCACGCCCGGTGGGCGGGGCTTAGATATTGTTCAACCAAACAGAAGCCGTTTTGTTGGAAGGCCATAAACTTTAAGCGAATCACAGCAGCCTTTCTTGGCTTTGCTTGATGTCCGTGGTGTCAGAAGGGAAGAAGGTACGCATGTGTTGTTACTGTAATATACCCAGCAACTGTTTTTTGTCATTTGAATGCGTTGTAGATTATATCTAATATCCGTAACATATCGGTAACATTATGCCTATACGTGGTTTATTGTATCGCATGTAGACGTACGTTATTAGTTTAGAAGTTTGAGCACAGCTAGCAAAAAGTCCTCACTTGTACCTGTGATGATGGTAGCCAACTGTCAGACAACTTTATACTTTAACAATTAATGCCATACATTTGCCAGCATAAATCTTCTGAGGCCATACCGTGGAGATGAGGAGGTCGTATGTTTGGTTGGTGTAACGTAACGTTACAATAAACCTGTATGATAACTTTTGACCTGTTGTAGCTGACAGCTGAATAGAGGAAAGCTCCAGACACACCGCATGAATGGACGCATTGTCTCTGCTGACCGGTCTGTCAGCACACTGACATCCCATAACCAAAGAGCTACCAGTAGACCAGTCAGGTGTACGTGTAGGCCGATGCGATGAGATGAGATTCAACTTTATCGTCATTGTGCAAAGTACAGGTAGAGACAACGAAATGTAATTGGCATCTCACCAGAAGTGCAAATAAAGCAGTAAAGTGCAGATTGTATAATGATATATTCAAGTAGAGGTAGCGGATATGTACCTTCTATGCAGTAGGATCTAAATATAAAGAGCAAGTATACAGCAAATAAGTGTTGTCAATCAATATAAACTGGTAGAATTACAGAAGACGGTCAGTCCTCATCAGCGTCACAGCCATAGCTCTGTGTAGGCTGTCCCGGTGTGCAGCCTCCCTGGGCCATTGCAGGAGGCTGGGGGTCAGGTGTGAGAGGTTAACGGTCCCTTTGTTTTGCAATCGGGTTTTGCGGTCAACCTGCAGTGTCAAGCTCTCGTCTCTGGTGGGAATGCCGCAGACGAACAAATCCAGGAACGCCTCTGGGCAAAGTGTGGCAGGGCTGGCGGGAAACTCCGCTCACAGCGCATCCATGGTCCAAGAGGAGAGCCATGGAGGTGGAGGAGGAGGAGGCGAGACTGGCGACAAGGATATCATCAAGTCACCAAGCGACCCCAAACAGTACAGGTAGACTCAGGGGTTGAATCACCTCGCCTCAACCAATCTTCATGGGAAGTCACAAAAGTATTGAGACTATTCTCAAATTAAATCGTCATTCATAGATGTGATTTTCAAATGTGAAATGTCATATTAATGATCTGTTAGATCATGCACTTTTCTAAGCAGATATTCCTAAATAATGTGTTGAGGTACATTCAGTCAATGCTAAGCTTCCTCAAACCAGTAACCATGTTCGAAACATTCAGCAAACCATTGGCGATAACGCAGCGAATCGAGAAACGCACACACAATGCTGTCACTGTGGTGGTTTTAGCCCTCTTAATGACTTGTTTCGCTTTTATCGCTCTGGACATGTTTTCTCTGACATGCCCTAGTGTTGACCCCCCTCCATACAAGGCGCATGTGTAATGCGTCCCCCCGGGATGGCTTGTAAACACTGCAGAAGTAAGGTCACACTGGCCACGGGCGTGTGTCAGCATGTCTCGGCCTGGCCTACTTGTCCCTTATCCTGCGTGTTCTGCACCGCCAGGTACATCGTGTTGGACAACGGCCTGAGAGCTCTGCTTATCTCAGATACCAGCACACGGGCAGCCGACCAGGACTCTGACGGTGAGGACGACGACGATGATGAAGAGGGGGAGGAAGAGGATGACGAAGAGGAGGAGGAGGAGGAGGAGGAGGAGGGCAGTGACTCGGGAGAAGAAACGGGGGAAGAGGAAGAGGAGGATGATAAAAAGGAGAGCGACGACGAGGGAGAGCGGGAGGGGAAGAAGAAACGAGGAAAGCCTTCTGAGAAACAGGTGCACAGCGGTGTTGTCCAGACAGTCTCTCTGGCTCCCAAGTAGTGCTGCGCCATAACCTGCATATTAAGCAAAATAGCAATTTGGGCACTTAGCTAAGCGATGAATACCTTCTTCGACACAATTTTTTTTTTTAACGAAAAATTTACTACACATTTAAATAGATCAGATTTCTTAGGCTTGTTACATTAACATCCAATTACAAAGCGTTACAACTCAGCAGTATGCACCAGTTAATTGGGCTCCAATCATTGACGCTAAATATATGACATGAAGCAAATGGTAATTAGTCTATATCAGTTTTTCACGATGAATAATCACTATCGCTAATCCAATCCCACGCCAAATATGCTGCCAAGGTTCCGATGAAACCAGTTACATTCGATTTGATGTGGGGAAAATACAAATTATTATTGGCGTCCTTTGTCCGTAATGGTGAATGAATGACCTTTATTTATATAGCACACTTCACAGCACGAATGCAGAGAGTGCTTTACAACAGTAGTATAGCTAATTTGACCTCTGCATTTGAACCATCACCTGCACGACACAACCACACTGTGCAGGGAGCAGTGGGCAGCAGCAATGCCATGCCCAGGGAGCAGTTGGGGGTTAGGTGCCTTGCTCAAGGGCACTTCAGCCGTGGATGTTGAGAGGGTGACATCACTGTTCAGTCACCCTCCCAACCCACTTTTTTTCTTCTCCCTCTGGTCCCGGGAACCGCACCTGCGATCTGCCGAGCCAAGGCCCGGCTCCCTAGCCATTAGGCCACAGCCGTGGCCTAACGAATGGTCCTTCCTAATGTACAGTCACGCGACCTGAAGCTCAACCAATTATAAGCGTCAACCTATTATATAACAACATAAGCTGTTCCTCCAGCGTGAGATACTGACTTCCTCCCTCCCCCCCCCATCTGGTCCTGTCAGTCGGCCGCGGCGCTGTGCGTTGGAGTGGGCAGCTTCAGCGACCCGGACCACCTCCCGGGCCTCGCCCACTTCCTGGAGCACAGTGAGTGGGCGTCAGCCCTCCTGCACCACATCCAGCCCCAACCCTACCCCCGTTCCCCCCTCCCCCTCGATGTTTGAAGATTTTGGGCTTACACATAATTTCTGCAAATTTCCAGAAATGTAGGTGTATTTTTTGCGGCTCTCTGTTATTGTTTCTAAAGCTGTGATTCACACATTCTCCCCTCTATACCCATGACTCCTCTCCTCTCCCCTCACCCCCCCCAGTGGTGTTCATGGGCAGCCAGAAGTACCCTGCGGAGAACGGCTTTGACGTGTTCCTCAACAAACACGGCGGCAGCGACAACGCCTCCACCGACTGCGAGAGGACCGTGTTCCAGTTCGACGTGCCCAGGAAGCGCTTCCGCGAGGCGCTGGACAGGTGAGGACCTGAGGGAGGACGCGCCTGTTTCTGGGTCAATTCCCCCCCACTCCACCCCCACCCGTCTCACACCGACTATGTGTGTGTGTGTGTTCATTCAACTGAAAATGTTCTCCATCAGGAAGAGATGTGTTAAGACGAAATAACATTTGATGTACCTTTTTTATTTACATTTTTTTATTTGGATCAACACATTGGTACATTACACAGGTCAATATGTAAACATTGTTTGTTTTGGGGTTTCTTTTTAAGAAAAATAAATTATAGAAATTTATAGTCAAAAGGAAAAGAAAAGCAAATAATAATAATTAAAGAATCCAATAATAAAAATAAAAAATACTAATAATACGTTTGAGTAGCTTGAACATATTTGTGGGGGTATTTGATGTAACTTTTGATAAAAATGTACCAAACATCTAAAGGTTCTGGGAAGGCAGGTTAGAGTGTTAGAGTATGGCCCACGGACGCCCACAGGTCTGTAGCTTTAAGGGGTACATTAGCCCCCTGTGGAGTAAGGCCCTTTAAGTGCTGGGGAAGTAGTTCCACCAATTCCGCCAATTTCCCTGCTGTCGTCATGTGGCAACTATGGGCCCCTCCTGGCCTCCCTGTCGGGGGGCTGGCCCCAGTCCGGTCCGCGTGCTGATTGGCTGGCCTGCTTTTCCATCTCCCCCTGCGGGGGTGCTTGTTTCCCTCCCCAGGTGGGCCCAGTTCTTCATCTGCCCGCTGATGATCAGGGACGCCGCCGACCGCGAGGTGGAGGCAGTCGACAGCGGTGAGTACATGGAGGCCCCCGCCTTCTCCAACACCGCCCACACGTCATGTACCACCGCCACTGGACCGGTGGGTGGTGGAGGTGGAGGTAGAGGTGGGGGTGTGAAGTTGCTCATCAGTCCCAGTGGAATTCGCTGTAAACAGAACTGATTTGGACTTAGTGCAGAGTGGCGTCTTGCGGTGTCTCGTCTGAAATAAATAAATAAATAAATAGAGAGAGAGAGAGAGAGAGAGAGAGAGAGAGAGAGAGAGAGAGAGAGAGAGAGAGAGAGATAGAGAGAGAGAGAGA
>JAOPJJ010000114.1:10265496-10275687 GCA_027122795.1 Enchelyopus cimbrius
CCCACACACACACACACACCCACACCTGCTCCTGATCACATGACCCCCCCCCTCCCCCAGGCCTTTGTGAACACATGGTTGTAATTCTTCCATGGCTGTTGAAGTTGCGTGTTCTGTCCTCTCATTTCTCCATCCATCTCTCTCTCTCCCTCTGTTTATTACCATTCACACTAATGTCTCTCTGTCTCTCTCTCATCAGGGGCCCTGGAGGTAGAGGGCCATGGCCGGGGCCAAACGCTAACTCTGTGAGTCAGATACCAACACCACAATCCTCTCAATGATACACACATTGCCTCGTGACTCTCCCCTAACCTGCCACTCTCTCACCCACGCTTATTCCCTCTCTCTGTCTGACTCTCTCTCTTACTCTCTCTCTGACTCTCTCTCTCTACTCTTTCTCTTCTCTCCCTCTGTCTGTCTCTGATTCTCTCTCTCTCTCTCTCTCTCTCTCTCTCTCTCTCTCTCTCTCTCTCTCTCTCTCTCTCTGACTACAGATAGCCTATTCTTCCTCATCTCCTGGAAACTATGTTGTAAGTTATTATTTAAATTCTCCTCCTAAGGGCTTCATCAGCATCGGAAATGTACAAACATTAGAAAGTAAAAAGCATTCAAAACTAGGCTATTATTGATGACTAAACTCTCCTAACCTGTCACTCTCTCCCCCACTCTTATTCTCTCTCTCTCTCTGACTCTCTCTCTTCTCTCCCTCTCTCTCTCTCTCTCTTTTCCAGGGTCCGCCGGGTGGGGGAGGGCCCCCAGGAACTCCCATTATGCCCAGCCCAGGTGGTGCGTCACCCTATTACACCCCCCCACCCCCCCACACTAGAGCTCAGGTTCCACGTAGATGTGTTACTGTGTTCAGGCCCTCAGTAACCAATGAGGCTAATTGTTTTCTGAATGTTTTGGGGCCGGGGCAGGACAGTGTCGTGCCGAGTCTCCCAGGCACAAGGTTGTCCCTTGTGTCCCTTGGGTTGAACCCTTGTGTCTGAAGTCACCTTTATGGGACATCCCTCGGCCACAAGCCTGCTAAACATAATAAAACATGCAAAATGCTAGTCAAGCGTATTCCAATTTGTATTAATCAGTTTATATGCGTTTTTTTAAATTGGTAGAAAACAAACAAAGGGCAGAAACATTTAAGATTTGAGGACTGACCTGCAGACTAACTTCCTCTCTTTCCATTTCTGTCTCTCCATCCTTCCAGACTCGACAAACTCAAGCGAAAATATCTACACTATGATGAACCCGATCGGACCTGGAGGCAACAGACCCAATGTGAGCATCGTCAACAGCACCACCCATTATTCACTCTTATCATTATTATTATTATTATCCTTAGTTCCCCCCAGGAGGCGTTCACTTCAGGATGATTCAGACCGATTATTCAGACCGTTCGTTGGTTCATCATCAGACCTCCATAGGACATCTGTTCAACATGTATTCCTTGCATGTTTACATGGATAATTGGCACGACAGCAGACCGTTGCTTTCGGCGTAAATGACCAGCTGTATAGAATAAGTTCTGCCAGCATGTGCGGCGCGTTCCCGCTCTGTACATCCTGGCAGTCGTCCCATTGTTGGTTCGCTATTTTGCTCTCACTTACACATTCTGCCTTACTTTCACTTTCACTTTCACTCTTGTCCGTGTCCATCTGAGGGACGTATGTCACACAGTATGTCCTGTAGCTAATCTAATCTTTTCTATCTGCCAGTTCCCCATGGGGCCGGGGCCTGACGGGCCCATGGGGGCCATGGGAGCCATGGAGCCGCACCACATGAACGGATCACTAGGTGAGTGGGAACGCCTCGCTTCTGGGCTTTTTACCGGGGTCTTGTCTGGAGCAATGGGTTCCTGTTAGCGGGTTGTGTGTTTCTGGTGGTGTGTGTTGATTGTACATGGGGGGCAGGGTGATGTAGCTATGGGGTGTTGTGATGACCCCCAAGTTCGAAGGTACAGGGTTTGAGCCACAGTCCACAGACTACCTGTAGATTTCCTGTATTGGAATCTGCTCAATAATACCATTTAAGGGAATTCTGACTATTTGCTTCACTATAATACTATGTTGCTCTAGAAATGTTTATTTAGTAAAGCAAAGTAATGGTGTTAACGAGTTGGTGTCTTCAAAGACAGAAATGCTGTCCTAAATGTAATGTATTTCACTTGATGTTGTGAAACAAAGAGCAGAATAATATTACACTTAACAATGGCCGTCATGTCCCTGCAGGTTCTGGAGACATGGACGGGTTGCCAAAGGTATGTTAAGCTCTACCTTCCTCCTGACTTTACCTGCCGTGTTTGCCTCTCCTTTATATCTACACGTCTATCGCCGTATTTCACCATTTGGCCGATGACCTCGTCCTGTCGCTCATGTTCCCGCCCTTTTCCCCACCGGTTTCCCTGCCAGAACTCTCCCAACAACATGGGCGGCATGAACAACCCCCCCGGCACGCCGCGCGACGATGGCGAGATGGGCGGGAACTTCCTGAACCCCTTCCAGAGTGAAAGTGTGAGTGGAGCCCCTCCCCCCCCCCGCCCCAGACCCCATTAACCAATTAACCAATCAACCAATCACCCTCCTCCGCCTCTTTAACATGTCGGCCGCAGAATGCAAGCGGAGCGTGGCTACGCTAAACTCACCAAATTCACCGTTTGCAAATGCGCAACCGATCCGGGCTGGAATGTTTGACTAGGTCAGTCGGCTCCACCGTTCAGCTCCGCTTGCGCTCACCGACCACCCGTGAACCCCCTTGTACACCATCTCAGTCGCGTGTGGGGGGACCCCGGTTGGCGGACAGGGAGGAAGGAGTGAGTGCAGCCCACCTACCCCTGATCCTCCGTCACCCACCCCCCAATCTACGCTCTGGCTCGAGAGGGGGCGGGACTTATCCGTTTATCGTAACTTTGGTTCCGCGGCAAGAGAATGGGGAGGGCTAGCAGTCATGGGGTAGCCGATTTCCGTAGCATGTTTAGGATTTTGCTGTGTCCGACTTTCCTTCTCCTTGTCTCTGTTGTTGTTGTTTTTGTTATCGTGTTCTTATCCTGTAAGCTAAATCTCATCAGAACGAAAACGCGAATTGTGTGTGGGTAATCCGAAAAAGGCTGCAATCCACGTCCCCACCCTCAGCCGAGGCTGGGGGCGGGCTCTATTCATGAAGCTGTGTTACAACTGTTCCGTCCCAGAGAGAGCCAATGGGCACGCAGCCTGGGGCGAACACCCCGTCTCTGATTGGTCCACATGTTTGGAGCCTGGGCCGCGGTGCCCTTGGCCCTCCCTGGCTTTAGGACCCAATGGTGATACATTTCAACTCATCCGTGTCCCCCACCTCTCCCCCCTTCTTCTCGTTTCAGTATTCTCCCAACATGACGATGAGTGTGTGATTTCTAGTTTTTCCTTTTATCTTTTTTTCTTTGTCATCCACTCCGTTTATTTTTTTTGTACCCTCTCTACCCGATTTTAACATGATTCCTGCCTTCAACTTGGATTGGACACCGTTATCAACCGTCTCCCTCACACACACACACACAAACACACACACACACACACCTTTAACTCCACCTCCTGCCCTGCACCACCAACCACCATTACGGGTGGAACTCCTTTTCCCCCGCGCTGAACACTGCTGCCCCACACAGCCTTCTGGGAAAGCCCCAGAGCATGCTGGGACTCTGATAAAGACGGGACTTGGGCCTGGGGCGTGCAAGATGTCCGCCGGCGTGAACAGAAAGTCCTCTCAGCTTCACAGGAAGTCCCTGCTCTCTGACTCCTCCCCTTGCCTCCCTGGCTGCCTGTCAGGGTCCGGACAATGAGCGAGGGAAGGACGATCAATGGAGAGAGAGGGAGGGAGAAGTCTGAGAACCTAACAGACTCCCTCACGGGGGAGGGGATCGGGGGGGGTTGGGGGAGTTGGTCTGCATCTCTCTTGAAGCTTCTCAGCTATGATGTAACCCCAAGACTTTTACAACTTTCTTTTTCGCTGACCCCACCCCATGGATTTATTTTGGGGACACGTACCACATTGTGATCCACAAGCGTTTGCCTTTTTATATATATATTTTTTCCCCTCACTGTATGTATTGTATCATTGCAGTTTTTTGTTAATGAATTATTATTATTAATATTATTGATACTGGTATGATCATAATCATTTTAAGGTTAGGTTGTAAGTTTAGCTGTTTTCTGTTCGTACGGGCACATTATCGTAATGAAGACAGGGTAGACACACGCGCACACACACACACACACACACACGGATGCACATTCAGGAATAATTAGTGTAGGTTTTGTTAAATTACTTCAGTTAATAAGCCTGTGGTCAAACTGTCTTCAACGGTCGAGATTCCCTATGCGGAGCTATGCTGCCCCCTTGTGGAGGTGCTTTAAAAAAGCAAGTTTAACCTATAACGGTACCATCGCATCGCTAAACCCTTTATTTTACCCCCCGGAAACCGAAAATCGTTTTTTAGTTTTAAATTCCTTCTGCTACTCTGGTTTGACTGAGGTTGAAGAAATGAGCCGCACTCTTTTTTTTTCTTACGTTTTTTTTTATGTCTGTCTCGGCGTTTAGTTTACAACCCAGAGCTCTATTTATTTATATACCTTTAACGAATGAATCCTTGTTACTCCTGCATCTTTTTCGTTTCTAAACTCCAGAAACGTGTAGCAAACGTTGTAAATATGTTGATGACGTCATACTCGTCACCCTCCTCTTTGGTGCGTCGATTCATTTTCTCTGGAACTTTCCGCCCGAGGTCGTGAAAGTCATCTGAGGTGTAGCCCCGCCCCCACCCACACACACACACACACACCTGTTCTGACCACACCCATACAACTGCCATTACTGATGCTGCCCGCTCACTCAGGTTCACGTTCACACACACACACACACACACACACACACTTTTGCAATGTTTATTTTTTTACAGTCTCAACACTGAGCTCTGTTGTGCATCTGTGGGCTGTTTGTTCCTCATCCGCTCTTAAGTCGATCCCGTGTCCGCTCTGTTGCCCTCAAGGACCTATTTTTTTTATTATTTTTTTCTGTTAAGTTTCATCACCCCTTTCGTAGAATCCGGATTCAAAACTCCCTTGTAATGTAGCAAATGGGAGCCGTTGCCGTGGCGACCGCACTGAGTGGCCCTCCTTCCTACCACCCCCCCCCCCCTCCTTCTCTTGAGTACCACAGACACAGACACACACATACACCGTCGCATGCCCCCCTACCCACATACACACACTCACTCTTTCTTCGTTTTCTACAACCTCTCCATCAGTAAATGAGTTTATTTTCCTGTAAATAGTGTAAAATGCATTTTGATATCATTGACATGTTTTGATATTTCAAAAATGAAAAAAAAAAAATGACGACCTATAACAATTGAACAGAGGAAGCAAAATATTTGAGCAACGGTGCGTTTGTTTTTAAAAAAAAATAGAGCAGATTGTCTCCCCTCGGTTAATACCATGCTACAACAGATACAAAAGCAGGAGCTGCGGGCCTCCGCGTTCTCTCTCACCTCTAGAACCCGGGGCCCCCCACTGCGCGTCCGCCCTGAGTCCACCCCAGGGTCACGGTTCTTCTGGACCGCACGTTATTCATTGACGGACACTGTCGGTCGTGGAGGAAAGCCGTCCGTCTGGTTGTTAAAGTCCCCGTTAGTTTTTTTTATTTTATTTTTTATTTTTGATCAACTACAAAAAAACGGCGCGTACTTTTTTTGATCGTTGTGGCAAAGACTCAGACTCAGACGTCGTGGGGTCTTCGTGCGCATAACGACATCAGTCTTCGTGTTCCATCTTCTTTTCCTTCTCCGACCGCAGCCTCGCGGACGCCTCACTCCCAACACTCCTCTAAACAAAATGATCGCTATAGATACTTGCGATGCGACGCGTTCGTACGACCCAAGTACACTCCGAGGGGAGCAGATTTTACTATGAAGGATCGTTTTTAAATCTATTTAAACCAGTGTTTGGGATGGGTCAGGTTCTCAGATGTGTTCTTCAGAAGGAGGAGGGAACCGTTGTTTCCTCACTACGTGTACTTTTCAACACCTGTTGTATAAAGTGCGGCTCTCTCTGTCTGTATATCTCTCTCCCTCTCTCACGCTCCCCCATCTCTCTTTCTGTCCTGTAAGTAACTCTCGTCACATTGTTGAGCATTTCTGTATTTCTAATGTGCTGATGTATGATACTGTAAAACATTCAGGGTGTGGGAGGGGCTTTGGGACTGGGGGCGGGGCTTCAGGAGGAAGTGTCGAGGTACTAGGTTCAATGGGGAAAAAGGAAAAAAAATAGTTTTGTTTTTTGATCCTTGTTTAGTTGTTTCCGTTTGTTTTTTCCCCCCTCTACAAAGCAGTATTGATGGGCGATGTGTCCCGGTGGGGAGGGGGAGGGTGGCTTTGTACCATGTTAGGCTAGTTTCCCATCATAAATGTCTCGTGTAGTAAAAAAAACAGGTTGCTTCTTCGTACGTTTCTTTCTATTGTAAAGTTTCTTTAGGCGAATAAAGTTTCTTTATTGAAAAAAAAAACGGTGGGAAAATTGCATCAATAATAAATGTATTTTATTTTTTATTTTTCATCAATTTGTCAGTTTTTGCCTGTGCCCCCCTTGTTGTAGATACATTAAAAACAAATAAAAACGACTTCACTCCTTTTTTCCATGATGGTGTTCATTAATAGACACTGATTGAATTGACTTAACAAAATGGTTTCTTGGTGGTTTTAGAGTTTTATTACTGTGACTAATATGAGCATTAGGCGGCTTATGCTATTGGTGTTGCGTGCATTTAAAATGTGTAAACTTGATAAATCCACTAATCCCACAAATGTAACCATCAGAGTCTAGCCCCACACTGCTGAAGAGTTCCAGGTGGTCCTGAGGTCATCGCTATGGCGACCTCCCTCCCCCCTCACCACAGCGGTCCAGGGCCCGTCTGAGGTGCGGGGGCGGAGCCTAGCGGGGTAACGTGGGTGGTTCCAACAGATGCTCGACATGATGACGATGTTGATGACGACGGCAGGGAGGAGGATGAGGAAGAAACTCCAGGCCGGTGACTTGGACAGGTGCGGCCTGCGACCCCGCCCTCAGGTTAGACTCCCGACGGGGGGACCAAGGGGGGGAGATGGAGCGAGGGCAAGGTGTTCCGGCGGCAGTGGGGTTGCTGGTGAGGGGTGATGGTATGGTATCAATGGAGATCCTTGGGGCTATCTTCTCTGAGCTTAGACCTCCTGTGGATCCAAGAATGAATCATCAGGAAACTTTGAATTGTCACACTTTGCATGCTGGGAAATATTTCCTCACTGATGCTATCAATACGATACAGGCTGGGTTTCAAGTCCTAGCTGTGAATCGGTGTGATCTCGTGTGCTGAGCATGTGTGGCTCGCTCTATCCTGTGTGGATGAACGCTGTGAGGTTGACCCTCCACGAAGCATGACCATCCTCTCCCTGGCCTCCCCCAGAGACCGCCTGGAGGAGACTGCCTCCCCCTCCACCTGGTCACATGACCGGCCCCCGCCGCCGCCGCTGCCTCCCCCCTTGGCTGGAGACGGGGGAGGAGGGCCACGCAACAAAACATGGAAGGGGGACAGAGAGGAAAGCTCCATCAGGCTGAATCGGGGCGTGCCTGGTGACTCCTGTGGTCTATAGCGCTCACCGGGTCCCTGGAAGTCGTAGTGCGTGGCGGCGTTCCCCAGGGATCCGGGCGAGCCCGTCTTCAGGGTGACGTCTGAGGGGGACATGCAGCCCACGGGGGATTTGTATTTAATGGTTGTTTGTAATGTTCTGTTTTCCCCCTAATGTGTCCTTAGCGATTGTTCGGTCATTTATTTTCAAACTACCAGTAATTACTTTACGGCCTAATATTGTTCTGCTTTCGTCCACAGAAACTTTACTGGAGAAACAGCGCCCTCTGTGGGAAAACTTTGGTTACTGCACGATCACCACGATCTGAGGAAATCTGAACAGGCCAACTAAACACAGCCGGTACCCTGCTTGGCCTCCAGTGTTAAACACATACGCTCTCCCCCTTATGTTTTGCTGAATCTTTTAAAGAATTTGATTTTTAGATGCCTATATATGATGCTGTTCTTTTTTATGGGGATTTATGCATGTGCACATGTTGAGTGCACCTTGGCATGAAAATGTCTCGCAGTAAAAAAACACTCAGAAGTATCTGTATCAGAGTCTCCTAGCACACCCGGCCGTCCAACCTGCAGTGTCGGCTGGTGCTGAGCGCCGACGGCGTAGACCAGCGCCGAGGCCCCGGAGCGGTCCTCCAGGCTGGGGTCGGCCCCTGTGGCCAGCAGGAGGGCCACCACCTGCGGCCCGGCGCCGTGCATGCAGGCGAACATCAGAGGGGTGTGCCCCCCACGATCCCGAGCATTGGGGTCCGCCTGCACCACATAGATCGACACATGTGGACACCCATGTTTACATCAGGGAGGTGACGCTTTGGACCGAAAGCCTCACTGAATTATATAACCGATTAAAAGTTAAATCAGCGATTCTGCCATTTGTTTACAATTACCATTTGTTTTTGTGGACGATATCGAAGCATAGGCTGCCTACAGAGACAAGGTTCCGGGCTAGAATCACTGATACAACCTTTAAGGAGTGACTTAAAGGTTGTATCAGTGATTCTGCAGCAAAAAATCACGGCCTATGCTCCAAGTGGTTTGGAGTGGTTTTTGTGTGCCATCTCGGAGCATAGGCTGCCTATAAACACGCGTTTTTTGTTGTTGACGGCCTTCTTACGGGTCGGGCCGCTAGCGGATCGTGAGGAAAGATCAGATGAATGTGATCATTATCTGAATGAAAAACAGCCGACCACATAAATAACCTTCATCACCAATTAAACATCCGTAGCTGACCTGACCGCACCAGGCGCAGCCTGCCCCCTGCGGCCACCTCTACCAGGGGGCCACCGTCCCCCAGGGGGTCCCCCATCTTCTGGAGGGAAATCCTTCCTTTACCAACACTGTGCACTACTAACTCTGAACAATACTTAGGCTATTTTGTAGACTTCCTAATCTATTTATTTAATTATTTATTGACCCAGCTTTTTTGTATTGATATGGTGGTTTTTACTCTGTTCATCAACGTTTTTTTTTATTTTTTTTTTATTTTTTAAGTACTATTGTGTACTTCGATACTTTTTATCTATATCTCTACGCCTGGAGCACTTGTTGTTACTGTTATGTCATTGTCTTCTGTCAATCTTGTCAATGTTTGTCCGTGTTAATGGATGTATGCAGCCCACTCTTTCTACCTGCAACCAAATCTACCCTTAGGTACAAATAAAGTTACCTTACCTTACCACTACAGGCACACACAAACACACACGCACGCGCACACACACACACTTACATTGAATATACACACCACTTTATACATCTACAATGCAGACTACAACACCTGTATACAAACACTGCTATACATAGACTATGGAATACAAAAGCTGTTAATGGTATACACACACTAACATTGAATATACACCTCATTATACATCTCTAAAAACATAAACACCTGTATATACAAACAGTGCTTTACATAGACTATGACAAACAGTATATACTGTTAAAGGTATACATTGAATATACACCACTTTATACACACACACACACTATATACAGACTACAACATAAGCACCTGCATATACATACACTATTTTACACATAGACTATAATTAATAATAATAATAATAAGAATAATAATTCATTGAATTTATATAGCGCTTTTCAAGACACTCAAAGCGCTAACATATACACTCTTATAGATAAAGTAATTACATTTTAAACACAAAGTATAACAATATGCATACAATATCTTATATTCATAAATGACATGGATGGAGGAAGACTTACCATTAGAGATATCAGGTAACTATCACTCTTTGGCTAACATTGTTAATGTTTGTTAAATTTGAAGGGTATTCTGTTGGGTCCAAGCCCTGTACCGCATTGTCATTACATTATCTCTTACTCTGATGCATAACAAACCACAGCTTCTGTGTGTTGGTCTGGACTGTTATCTCTCTCTCTCTCTTTCTCTCTCTGCCTCTCTCATTCTCTCCCTTCCTGCTGTGGTCTGGGGGTTGTGTGTGTGTGCGTGTGTGTCTCTCTCTGTGTGTGTGTGTGTGTGTGTGTGTGTGTGTGTGTGTGTGTGTGTGTGTGTGTGTGTGTGTGTGTGTG
>JAOPJJ010000114.1:10282044-10297544 GCA_027122795.1 Enchelyopus cimbrius
ATACAGGAATATAGCCAAAGGCTAATTTCCATCCTTAGTCCCTCTCAGGTAGATGGTCCCTAAACATTTTAAGAAATATATTCAATAAAACAAAACAGAGTAAAACATTACAATAGACCTAATAGTGCATAATAAATACAAGAAAACAAGTCAAAGTAAAACATTATAAAAGACATAGTAGATAATAACAGATCACTAGCAGTGGACAAATTAAAAGTTATCCCAGGTAGTGGTAACAGCTTTGATTTATCAAGAAGCCATTTTTTAGGATATTTGGAAAAACAGGTGAGAGTAGAGTCTTAGTTATGATCACAATAGCATCACAATAGCATCACAAGTGTCTGCAAGGTGTGAGGAAGGTCTGAGCAGGAACATACGAAGAGACTGTTTAATGAAACATGAGCTGGAGCGCTGATAACCTAGCAGCTATCCTATTGTTCTGTAGCATGTGAATGACTCGCCGTCTCTCCCCTGCCCTCCTCAGACACCAACGGGACCTCGTGTGACTCAGGTGTGACGCGTGATGCCCGAAACATGACGGACTACCTGTCGTAAGTCAGCCTCTGTGTGGTACCTCGCTATTGATTCTGTTGACATCGTAGGCCCGTGGAGGCCCGTGGAGCTCATTAGCCACTCATGTGACCTGATGAATTATTATTCATCAGGTCATAATAAATGTATGTCTGTTTGATTTCTATTTTATATTAACTTTATATTAATATATTATATTTAGGGACGGCTGTAGCTCAGCGGATAGAGCAGTTCAACCAGTGTTTGGATGTCACTGGTTCGAATCCCGGCTCCCCGGGGTGTAGCTGAGCTACTCGCCGAAGTATCCTTGAGCAAGATAATGAACCCCAAAAATTGACTGATGTGCACTTGGCACCTTACGAGGCAGCCTCTGCCATCAGGCCCTGCGATGAGCTGGCGACTTGTCTGGGGTGTTAACTGGGATTGGCTCCAGAAACCTCCCCGCAACCCCTTGAAGGGATAAAGCGGCTACCGCGACCATCAGCGGTTGACACTGACTGACTGACTTTATATTAATATTATGTGCAAATATATTCATATTGTACTATGTGAATGATAAGCACGGGCTCATGTGGAAGGTGTATAACTTTAAATGTTAATATTGTGCTTCCTCATACGAAGCCTAGCCACCACCCGCCTACGTATTTCTGCTCAATTGTCTTTTCCCTTCATTACTAGGTCTGGGTTTGCTGCATAGGCATAGGTTTTATGCGGCCAAATTTTGGCCGGTCCAATCAGCGGACAGAGGGAGTGGCTGAGAGCAACGTTGACGTGCTCCATCAGTTGTAGTCATAAGACCATGGAGAAAGATGCGAGCTAAGCTATTATGATGTGGCAAGGCTGCCGGATATTGAGAAATTAAAGCCGGAGCAAGAACGAGCTTTGCCGAGTTTTGTTGGTGACCATGATGTTATGGCACTTCTCCCCGCGAGGTTCAGGAAAAGTTTGAAGTGGCATATTATAAATGACAAGACCCAGCTTCGACAGTTGACTGCACACTTTATCTCTGTCAAATATTAATTAGTAAATTCTAATATAAAATTTGAATGTGCAGTTGTTCCCGGAACTCTTAAATATATTATATACATATATATATATATATACTATATTGATTATATATTCAATATAGGATGTTTGTATTGCTTGTTTACAGCCTGCACGGAACGTTGTTCCCAATATAAGCATGACGTACGTCACGACTAAAAGCTAGCGATTGGTTATGGCAGATCCTGAGTGGCACTGGGCAGATCCAATAGTTTAAAACTTCAACAGACAACGTTGAAGTAAACGTGAGTCAATTGAGCGATTCCTGACCATCTGTACAAATGAAATGAAGTACGATGGTCTGGTAGGACCAGGCTAAGTCATAGGAGGCTCTCATCAAAAGTGGGCGTGTCCGGACGGATGTGTGTGACGGATGGCCCAACCGGCCTACCCAGTCGGTACAGTCGCCATGGGAGGGGTGCCAAGCCGTCCGTCGTACTTCTGGGCAGACGCTCCCACTTGTGATGTAACCAGTGGACCGATTTTAAAACATTTCGTAATGAACCCCAGACCTCGGTCAAATGAAGGCCACTTAATAATAAAAATAATAATAATAATAATGATAATGCATTTAATTTAGAGGTCAGTCAGTGTGAGTATAAAATCTTAAAGATCTTTAAAAACAAAACATGATAAAAAAAGGACCTTGCATAATTTCCTCTCCTTCCTCTTCTCTTCCTCATCCTCCTCCACTCTCCGTCTCCTCTTCTCCCCGCGCCGCCGTGCTCTTCCCCTCGGTTGCAGGGCGTACACGGCCATCTGCGGCCAGGAGCAGCGGCTGAGCTACAAGCAGGACTTCAACCAGGAGTACAGCGAGTACCGTGGGCTTCACGCGCGCATCGACGGCGTGACGCAGCAGTTCCTGACACTCAACGCGCAGCTCAAGCAGCTCCGCTTCGGCTCCAGCAAATACAAGGTGAGGTGACGCGCGGCGGAAAACGGTTGGTCGAGCTAGCACTATGCTAATATGCAACGCATCAATATGAGATTTGGAATGTTGGATGTTGTTGTGATTTTGATCATTTTGTTATAATTCGGATCATTGATTTGTCTTTTTTTTTCATTTAAAGATAAAAGCAGGCATTTGTCCCTCAAATATTTTTTTAAGATTTTCAGTTTTTAATAACTGCAGTAATGCATACTTTAGTTTGTCTTGGTTTCCCTGAAGACAAAACAAGCATATCATGTGTTGGGTGTCGGAGTAAATTGCATTTACTTTGAAAGAAGCTGACGTAAATTAAATGTTCTATTGGGCGATATGGTTTGATTTTGTTTTGATGAAGTGACCTCACGGTTCTCCTTCCTCTCACAAATTTGTTTGTAGACGATCCGCAATCAGATTCTGCAAGAATACCGTACCATCAAAAAGGTAACTGTTTATTTATGTCGTCCTATTTCGTTTTTTTAAGCAAACACACGTACATCATAGTAAAAATCCAGATAACTGCTTATTTCTCAACATACAACATCCTGTATTCCCAGTTCAATCCAACCTACAACCAGGACAAGCTCCGCTGTGAATATCTCCACAACAAGCTGGCACACATAAAGAAGCTCATCTCAGTTTACGACCAGCGGCAGTTCAATACTGACAGCCTGTGAATGAACCCATAACTGACCCCTGCACTGAGACTCTCTTCACACAATCACAGTATTCTCTTGATGCTCCTGCAAAGTGGGAATAAAGAGGAGATGGAAATGACACTGTTATACATGACCTGTAAGGGTTAACATAAGGAGAAGAGAGAGTCCTGTAAAGTCTTGTTCTGTCTTGTTCTTACACCCCTTTGAAACAAATCAAAAATCTCCAAGAATGTCTTTCTTTTTAAAAACCTGTCATAATCCTAGTGTGCACACTGTTGTTTTGTATCCTTTACAGGAATTTAATATATACGGGTTGATACCACACAAAAAGTAAGAGTGCCATTGCTACTACCTACATACTGTTCTACTGGTCCTAAAAATGCCTGAAACACAGACAAGGAGTACTTTTACTTTAAATGACCTGAAAAGGCCCCAGGGTCTAGGGTCATCTTGATGCTGAGTATTCACCTTTATTAGTGTGTGTGTGTACGTTTCTGTGTTCATTCTTCTATTTACAGCAAAATAGACTGATGTCAACGACAAGTATTTCTGTGTGAGCTACCCCATCTCTGAATGTTGAATGTATTTTTTTTAATATATATTTGTTACAAAAACGGTGGGCCCAAGGAAAAAGTGTTGCCTTGCATGCTCTAGAGTTTAGGAAATCTTTCTCGCCAGTTTCTTAAGTATACAATAAATTATTTCATTTATAGATGTATTAATTCATTTTTAGGTTATATAACGTTTTCTCTTATCTCTAATGAAAGTTTATATTTATTATTTTATTAAGTCATCTGTAGGAGCTGACATAAGTTCATCAAAATGTAACTGGCAAGATAAGCGCACAAAGGCTCCACTCCACTGCTGCCTTGGGCATCCCACCTACGTCCACTGCGACGTGCTTTCCTATTGGCTCAGAGATGGAGCGATTTCGATTGGACGGTAGCGTCCAACGTGACCTTTCACCCATTGACGAAGTAAACAAAAAGATTCAAGTTCGGCATGGTGACCCGGAGATAAGGACATAAATCTCTATGTCCTTCAACGGAGAGATTTATGTGCCGTTGCGACATGTCAGGCATGAAAATTACGGCTTGGTTATGTAAGAAAGCGCACATTTTCACTGCGAAATAGATATGCTATTTTAGCTAACGCAATGTTCGGTAGTTTTACAACGCGGATGAATGACAGGCACGAATTGTATAGTTTCTTAGCGCACATACTTCAATAAATTGCCTTCAAAAGACTATTGGTGCATGTATGTGAAGACTTAGTGCCAAAACTGCGGGATTGCACTATCAGGGTAGTATTTCTTAAGGTGAAAGTGTGTCGCTTGGTGGTTGAATATCGAGAACGACCCCAAGCCTTTGCAGTTCGGAGACCTTCCCCACACTCCAGTTCAACCATGGATGTCGTTTTCCGCAGAAGTTGGAGTCTGAAGACCGCCTTCACTTTCATGAGCTTTCGTAGCACTTTATCAACCACAAACACAGCCAGGCTGTTGTCCTCGAGGTCGGGCGTCCACACACTCACTCCCCCCGCTTCCTCGAGGCAGCCACGGGCAGCAGCGCATCGACGACACCGCCACTCTGGAGCGGGCCGGGACGGGGCGGTGCAGTCTCCCAGCGCGGCCCCAGATAGACGAGCCTTCTCCAGACTGTCTCAGGAGGATCTGGTCTTCTTCAGGGAAACACTCCCTGCAGGCGGATCCATCACCGACCCAGACTTATTGGAGGCACACAACGTGGACTGGCTGAAGTCCGTCAGAGGTGACAGTGTGAGGATTCGAATGATGTGAGTGTTTGAATGTTGTGTTAACTTGACATACACAAACGCTCACATTCATTCCCATCCCCCATGCAGGTCACAGTGAACTGCTGCTCAGACCCCAGACGACGGCGCAGGTGTCCGAGATACTGAGGTAAACAGAAGCACACTGGTGGATGAAATGACTGAATGAATGAGAGTTTATTTAACGGGTCGACCACTTGTTATTGTTTTAACGGAATATAACAATACCGCCCCTCCTGGTAGGTATTGCAACGACCGCAACCTGGCGGTGAATCCGCAGGGAGGCAACACAGGTTTGGTCGGAGGCAGCGTCCCTGTATACGACGAGATCATCCTCTCCACTGCGCTCATGAACAATATCCTGAGTTTTGACAACGTCTCAGGTAGGCACAGTTGGGCCTTAAAAACTGAAATGTTATGTTTTGTTTTCCTTCTGCTACACTTACTCACAACGTGGTTCTGCCTATCCTCTTTTCCTCAAGGTATTCTGACGTGCCAGGCCGGGTGCGTGTTGGAGAATCTCTCCCAGTACCTGGAGGAGAAGGACTTCATTATGCCCCTGGACCTGGGCGCCAAGGGCAGCTGTCACATCGGTGGCAACGTAGCCACCAACGCCGGGGGGCTGAGACTGTTGCGCTACGGCTCGCTCCGGGGGACTGTGCTGGGCCTGGAAGTGGTAACACTCATCGGGTTTTACTTCTGGTTCATCACGGTCATTAGTTTATACAACTTTTGCTATTTAGGTTGTTTAGCCGGTGATTTATAAGATAAGACGGTGCTTATTGGGGACTGTTGCTCAGGGGGTAAAACGATGGTTCGGCAACAGGAAGGTTGCCAGTTCGAACCCTGGCTCCTCCTAGCTGAATGTTGAGGTCGTCCCTGAACAAGACACCTAGCTGTTCCTGACAGGCTGGCTGTCGCCTTGCATGGTTTGACCCACTGTCTGTGTGTGAATGACAGAATGTACTTGTAAGTCGCTTTTGATAAAAGCGTCTGCTCAAGGCCCTAGATGAAAATGTTAATACTTACCTAAAGGGACATGCACTAAATCTATGATCTTTGAGGTAGGGGGCAGGGTGGAGCAGTCTTATGGAAGACTAGCGAGGTGAGGTGGTGTACGTTGGAGATAGAACTCAGATGGTGCAGAGAGGAGCACCCTAAGCACTAGTCTGGACTAACTCGCTTCACTATCCACCACAAACAACATCTCTTACACTCTCTCTTCCCCCCCCCCCCCCCCACAGGTGCTGGCAGACGGGCGGGTGCTAGACTGTTTGGCGACCCTGAGGAAGGACAACACAGGATATGACCTCAAGCAGCTTTTCATCGGGTCAGAGGGCACACTGGGCGTCATCACCGCCGTGTCCATCTTGTGTCCACGGAGGCCCAGCGCGGTCAACGTGGCGTTCCTCGGTAAGCCCCTCCCCCCACCTCTCATGAGCGCTTACACCATCCTGAGGGCCTCGCGGTCTAATAAATGTGAAAGATGCAAGGTATTTAAGACTTCTAGCATCCACTTATTTACAGTCCTGGTCCCTGGTCAGGCTTTTACACAAACAAACAGTCTATGAAATTCACAGGAATACAAATATACAAACAAACAAAAAAAAAGGTAGGTGGTGGACCTGATGACCTGAACTCGAGAGCAGGGCTGCTCATCATACTGTACTTTTCAGAACAGCACCATTTTAAAGATAACGTAATGTTGTCCACCGCACACTAAACCTTTTATTTATCCCAGAAGGGAAATTCAGGTTGTGTGGCTTTAGGGTTTGACCCAGAAGATCAATGTATAAAGCCATAATGGTTATTAAATGATATCCCCATACAACTATAACAAAAGCATATTCCATGCTTTCATAAGGTTGATGTTATTGTCAATAACCACCGAGCGATCACTTAAACATCGAGGGATCTCTGCATTTATGTTCCTCCAGGCTGCCAGACCTTTGACCAGCTCCTGGAGACCTTCAAGCTCTGCAAAGGCATGCTGGGGGAGATCCTGTCAGCCTTCGAGTTCCTGGACGCAGCGTGCATGGGACTGCTGAACACGCACCTGAAGCTGCCCAACCCCATCACAGGTATACAGGGAACAGACACGGGATTATACTGTAGTTCCTCTAACAACCTTTAGGTGGTCCTCCATTCTGTACCAATGGGAAGACGTGAATTATTCATTTTAATTAATATTTGTAATCTTAATCCAGTTAGGATCTCAGTTGTTTCATCTTCATTTTTTATCAAATCAAGACCAAAAACTCACCTTTTCAGAATTGCCTACCCCACTTAATTGCCCAAATTTTTTATGTTGCTGTTTCTTTTTAAATGTGTATTGTCTGTTACTGTACTCTGTTTACGTTACTCTATTTTTCTTTTACTGTTTTAAATATGTTTTGTGTGGTGTTCCTCGAGTGCCCAAAGAGGCGCATCAAATAAAATGTATTATTATTCTGTCAATTTCAAGGTCCTGGTTGATAATAACATTTTGGCCAATAGAATGGTGTGCAGCCAAGTCCCGCCCTCAACGTGCAAAACATGGAATGTCCTCGTTCCAAAAAATGCTACATACCGTAAAGGCCACACCCCTAAACTGGCCTGGTTTAAACCTAGGGGCGACATCATGGACACGAGGTCCATATCCCCCTAGTATCCCCCATATCCCCCTAACACACCCCTCCCTCTTCGCCACGTAGACTGCCCATTCTACATCGTCATAGAAACGTCGGGTTCCAACTCCGCCCACGACGAGCAGAAGCTTCACGGCTTCCTGGAGGAGGCGATGACGTCATCGCTGGTCAGCGACGGGACGGTGGCCACGGAGGATGCCAAGGTCAAGGTGTGTGACCCGTGTGATGGGTAAGTCCATCAGTGACTCACGCGTCTAGACTGTGGTTTGGGCCGCTCAGCTGGAGCAGGTGCTGACGCAACGTTGCGGTCGCCCCTCTTGAGCAACACGGGTGTCGGTGTCACGCAGGTGTGACAGGAAATGGCCGCACCCATGCAAATCAAATACCTGTATGTGTGTGCGTATTGGCCCAGTATGAACCTGTTGTGTGTGTTTGTGTTCCTGTGTGTGTGTTTGTGTCTGTTCCTGTGTGTGTTCCTGTGCCTGTGTGTTTGTACATGCATGCATGCGTGCGTGTGTCCATGTGTGTGTGTTCCTGTGCCTGTGTGTGTCTATGCCTGTGTGTGTGTTCCTGTCTATGCCTATGTGTGTGCGCGCGTGTGCAGGCACTCTGGTCGATGCGCGAGCGCGTGACGGAGGCTCTGACCCACGACGGCTTCACCTACAAGTATGACGTCTCGCTCCCTGTGGAGCGCATCTACGAGCTGGTCCAGGCCACTCGGGACCACCTGGGGGCCCGCGCCAAGACCGTGGTGGGCTACGGCCACGTGGGTGAGGACCACAGGGGGGGGTGTATGTCTGACTCTCTCTCCCTGTCTATGTGTGTGTCTCTCTGGCTGTCTGTTCTTATGTCTGACTCTCTCCCTGTCTACGTGCGTGTGTGTGTGTGTGTGTGTGTGTGTGTGTGCGTTCCACCCAGGCGATGGTAACCTCCACCTGAACATTACCTCGCCGGCGAGGGACCCGGCCCTCCTGGCAGCCATCGAGCCCTTTGTGTACGAGTGGACGGCAGGCTGGCGGGGCAGCGTGAGCGCCGAGCACGGCCTGGGCCTGAAGAAGAGGAACTACATCTACTACAGCAAGTCGCGGACCGCCGTGGCCCTCATGGGCGCCGTCAAGACCCTGCTGGACCCCCGGGGCATCCTGAACCCCTACAAGACCCTGCCTGATGACCTAGAGTGAGGGTGGGGGGGAGGTCGGGGGCCGGTTTGAAGGCTGAGGGGCGTTGGTGTTGATCTGTGTGTTCAATCATGGAGCTAAGTTGAAGCTAAATTGCTAAATCGAAGATAAATTGATGTTTAAGCTTAATTGCTCAATTGAAGCTAAATTGTCAAGTTCAAGCTAAATGGCAAAAATGTAAGGCTTGATCGTTTGCCATGGGCGTGGCCTAGGATAAATGATTTTCTAGGTTAAATCAATCAAATCAATCCTTTGTATTTAACAGACACTACATATTGTAGCTAGCTCTAGATCTGGATCGGTTAGGGTTAGGTACCCCCAGAGATCAGAGTCCTCTGAATCCCTAGCTGATTGATGCTTGATCTAGAAGCAGTCAGGGGAAGGCAACAGTTTATGTTGCTACTGAATAAGCTCACCTACCTCAACTCTACACAGAGAAATTGTTCAGTTTTCATGAACTGTTGGAAGTCGATATTGTCGTGATGGCTCTAAAAATCTGTAATTGTGCATCATTGTGTAACAGTGCAGTAAATGTTTTATTATTACATATAAAAAAGTCAAAGCAACAACCAAACGGGACGTCTTGTGATACATTTACCTGTAAGCCGACCGCTCCTCGTCGGTTTGAACTGAACCCAGGGACATCTAACAAGACGACTACGTTACCCACAATCCGCACTTGTTCAGCAAGGCATGATGGGAGAAAAAAAGGAGGCAGGCGGGTGCCCGTCTCCTGTGACACCAGAACATGGGTACACGTAAAATATGTTCTTGTTTCCTTATCTCCTGGTTCCTTACCCCCTGATCCCTAGCAAGGTAGAGGGCAGGAGACATCTGTAGCAGCTATGTAACAGTGATGTGAAGGAGGATTTATAAATCAGTATACCGTAATATAATAATAATACTATACTAATTATTCTATTTGCGGTCCTTTAAGAACTCCCAGAGAAGAGACATTTGTACATTGCGTTCCTTCCTATACCGCGAAGATGTTCAGTGTGAGGTTTCCCTTCTGTATTATTTGTCATGGTTTTCTGAGTATACCACGTAATACTGTCCCTCACAAATATATGGCTACACACCAGAGTACATATCATGTAGTGTGCTGCTAGTAGTATTGAAGTAGTACATAAACATATTTCTAAATTGTACTTTTGTTGGCTCTGCTCTATGTCTGTGTATGTGTGTCTGAATGTGCGTGTGTGTGTGTGTGTGTAATAAGGCTAAAACACCTGACATGATTGTCTCTGAGAAGGACGTCCTGACAGTATGCAAAACCCAAATAAAAAAACATGACGTAAACAAAGGACGATATCTGAAGTGGGACTGTCACACCGCGGAGCTGAGTTGAGTGTTGTTCTTGTAACGGAGGGTTCAGACCAGAGCAGTCTCGTAATGGACAGATTCTGTGCTCTTCAGGCATAGCATACGGTCCACAGGTCCACAGTTTGGGGCGGGGCCGGCCGGACAGGGTTGGTTCCCCCGACGAGTTCTTCCACCTTCAGGTCTCAGGGAACGGTACGGGTGGAGGGGTGTGGGGAATAAAGTAAACAAGGGGAGGAAGAACGACAAGAGGAGGACGGAGGTCTTGCCATCCATCTGTCGATCCCTGCCTGGTGTTCAGTCTCCGCCTCCTCCTCCCGCTCCGCCTACACCTCGTCTCTCAGTAGTCCTTGCCCTTCTCCAGGGTCCCGTGGATCTTGTCCAGGGTCTTCTTGATGCGCAGGGCGGTCAGCCGGGCCGAGGGGTTCTGGTACCAACACTCCTTCATCAGCTTGACCAGCGCCGACAGCGTCTGCAGAGGGAGAGAGAGAGGGAGGGAGCGGCAGGAAACGTTAGTTCAGGTGTGGACGACACGTCTTGGGAATGCAGCGTAATTTTTTTTTTATTATTAATAAAACAATGCAGCAAAAGGGTTTATCCTTATTATTTAAATCACGTGTTCATAAAATGCGTTGTGAACTCTATGGAAGTTTGGTTCTGTGGGTTGTTCCAAAAAGACCACGGTATGTTAGTTGCTATAGAAACATATGCTCTGAATCAAACCTGGTCGGAGCAGGTTTTGCGCAGGTTAAGTTTGGAACATAACCCGGTTTTGCTCAAGGTATTTAAAGCTGCGCCCAACGCAGCTTTTACGTGTTCCCAAATGGCACAGAAATTATCCTTGTTGGTGACTTTCCATCTGGGTGTTATATTTCTGGATTTCCAAATGTAATTGGGTGCATTGATGGCACACAAGTGCCCATAACGGCCCCATCTATTAATGAGGCTGATAATCTGAACAGGAAAGGCTATCACAGTATAAATGTTTAGGTATGTTTACGCAGCCTATATTGGCTGTTTCCAATATCTCATGTTACATGTTAACCGCTATCGATGTCAATTTTTCTAATCATTAATAGATGATATGTGATGCCTCCCACATGATCACGAATGTAGAGGCGAAATGGCCTGGTTCGGTCGGTCCACGATGCAAGGATGTATCGTGAATCCAATTTGAGCCATATATTTCAACAGGGTGCGTTGCATGAACATATCAAAGACCTCATATAATTGTGCTTGCGCAAGATAGCTCAAACTTTGTATTTGATCGCAGGGCAATTCGATGGGTATCTCATGGGTATGAGATCAAGGGTATCCATGCCTCCAGACGCTCATCACCCCGTATCCTGCTCCTGGACCACAGACCTCATTTAACCTGGCACACAGCAGAACCCGCGTTAAAATTGAAAATACATTTTCGATATAAGTCCAGATTCCAATGCCAACGTATCGCGATGTAACTCTGCGCAAAGAGATGCCTCCCCACTTGGTATCAAGTGATGTCGTGCTCATGGTCACGAATATTAATCTATTGAATCCTATCCCAGAGCACGATTGTTTTCTCAGATTATTTTCGTGCACGACATCACATGATGCCGGGTTGCGAGACCATATTTTCAGAAATCATTTCAATAATAAAATAAAAAAACCACACCAAACACTGTTTTCATCCATCATGTTTATTCTTTAGTTGCTGCGAAACAAAAAAGAATATAGCCTACCTTCCTTTTTTTAATAAAATTTTTACTTGATTCAATGATCATTTGAGGGCCGTCGGATTACATCTTTATAGATAACAGATTATGTGGTAGGAATGTTAAGAAAGCTTAACAGAGATAGCAATGAATAGATTCATAGTTCAAATATTTAGTAGTAGTAAATAGTGCTTTTAGATAGTGCTTTTTCCATGACACTTACGAATTTACGTGGTCAGCTATCCTCTACCAGGCTTTATTTCTCTACATTGCACACGCATTAGTGTTACATTTCCTCATTATCACTACCTTTTCCTCATCGTAACTCTCCAGGACAACCTGGAGGTCGAGATCGGTAAAATATGCGTCCCGTTTGGCCATTTCGATCAGGATTTTCATGATTCATACATCACGTCTTTCTAGGTTTGCCGTGAACGCGCACAACCCTGTGTTAACCAACCCCGAGTTGATGGTTAAAGTCGTTTGGCTTCAGTTGTTGGTTGAATGTTGGCTTTGTTCATGCATGAGCTCCTCGTGCACTGATATGCTATGATCAGTGTCCCTGCCCTTCGCCCTTAAACCTGCGTTCTACTTTTGTTCTCTACCGGGCTCTGCCGATTGTGGCTTGTTTTAAGTGTCAAAGCTCAAATTTGATTGATACCGCTTCAGGTATTGCTTATTAACTGAGGTCAACTCACTGGCCTACCTAACCCTACGACCCCCTCTGGTAATCGTGTGCTCTGGTAACTGGCAACAAACGGAGAAACTAAAGCAAACTATGGTTTCACAAAGGAGTTGACAAATTAAAGCAAATTATGGTTTCACAAAGGGATTGACTGTTGTGAATTACCAAGTAGAGACTGCATTTAATTTTTCAAAATGGAGGTCTCATGGTTTGAGAGTTGAGTGGGAAGGTAAAGAGTACTACACAACTCAAGAGCTCGTTTGGTTTACAAAACATCATGTGTGTCTTTTGTCCAGAGATCTTCTGGCGAGGTGAAAGTCTAACCATGAGGTACCTCTTGTCTTGTGGAGGCATGGCACCATGGCACCTGGTGTC
Organism: Enchelyopus cimbrius; assembly: GCA_027122795.1. Lineage (NCBI taxonomy): Eukaryota > Metazoa > Chordata > Actinopteri > Gadiformes > Gaidropsaridae > Enchelyopus > Enchelyopus cimbrius. The sequence continues at coordinate 10,294,877 of JAOPJJ010000114.1, forward strand.
TACTGCGCTCAGAAATCCACACAAACATTTAAATGCAATGGGTCTAAAATGAGCGGGCCCCAAATGAAATGTGTACAGGTCAAAGGTCTCTCAGGTTAACATGAGGTGGAAAACATGTGGCCTTTGTTCTTCATCCATCCATTGCTCAGGACCTTTTTGGGAGGTTTTAATCAAAGACTGACCTGACTAATTTTGACTGGGGGTTGCTCAGGTGTGGTCCACAATTTAATGCCTCGCAGCAAAGGTTTTGCCATTGCGGGGATGTACTCGGAACACTCGAACACTCTGGTTTTCCTTCAAAGATGTATGAAGCGGTTTGCTCGATGTTGAGTTCGGTGCCGTTTTCAATTCTGTGCAATGCTGGGTTTCATATGCCTCTGTCGGAAATTTTGCAAGCCGCAATCAACAATGGCGAACTATGTCTGCATTCAGTTTTTTTATTTTTCCAATGCAACACAACTGAGCTTTCCGTTTGTGGGTAGAATGTCGAAAGCGCTTTGACTGTCTCATAGGGCTGCTTCATACGACTGACTTGCATACACAACTCTGGGCATATTTAAAATGTTTGTACTTTCTTACTATTCTTGCGCTCTCCTATTTTTATTTTTACCTTGTTATTTTTTGTATTCACTCCTTTGCTGCTGTACATTTCCCTGTTTGCAGGATGAGACTATTTTACCAAGAGTCTATTGGAGAATATGTCAGCGAGAAAGGCAAGTACATTAAGAGTTGATTAATTGAACCGCCGACGAGAGGAGCAGGTCCTCTCATCATTGTGTTTATTTTATATCGTTTCAGTCCCTCCATGCAGATCGAGGGACAGACTGCTACTGGAGGCCATGGTGCAGCAAACCAGGTGAGTGCTGTGATGAATATGTACAACTCAAAGATCCCTTAGCTCCTCAGAAGACCTTCCACGACTAGATCCTCTCTGGGAATGTCTGAACAGATTATGTGTACTTCTCGTACAACGTACTTCTGACGATGGTCTTTAGATGATGTGGGCGTATCCAGTTACTGTGAAATGTTAATTCATTAATTTGTTCATCCATCCACTACAGAGCATGAAGATGGAGCACGGTCGAGCCACACCAGTCTACCGGACCAGTGACCTTCATTTGTTTTTATATCTGTAGAACATTTATTTTAGTTATTTACATCAGCTATTGCTGTGCTCACACCCCTGGCTGGAAACGTCTTAAGAGGGGATTGAAGGGAAATGGCTGGTTAAATCTACCTAAACATGACCACCTCTTGACATAAATCACAAAACCTAAACCTTAATCTCTAACCCAGAAAACACGACCATCTCAAACCTAATACCAAAATACAAATCTTAAATCCAATACGGTACCTAAAACAAAACGCATCTCTCAAACGGAATACCTAAACATAACTCTCAATACCTAATACCAAAACACAAATCTCAAACCAATACCCAATATCGAAAGGCAACTCTCAAACCCAATACCTAAAACCAAAACAACTCTCAAACATAATACCTAAAACACAAATCTCAAACCAATATCTAAAACCAAAACGTAACTCTCAAACCTAAAACCAAAACACAAATCTCAAAACTAATACCTAAACAACTCAATAACTAAAACGAAAACACAACTCTCAAACCTAATACCCAAACGCAAATCTCAAACCCAATACCTAAACAGAAATCTCTCTCCAACTTGAACCTATATATAACCAGCTCTAAATATACCAATGTTAATCTTGTCACAAATAAAGCTGTTTAACTTTCTCTTAAACATTCCCTTTTATCTCTTTCCTCTTAAGGGTTATCCACTAGGGTTGTTTTGTTTTAGTCTTCTGCAGAGATATTTTACTTGTCACCTGGTTCAAAATAAAAAAAACATTTACTTCATATAGTGTTTTTCTTCAACTGCCACCAGTGGGGTTTACTACGAAGCTCGCTGAACATACCCAGGCTTTCCTTGGATAACCTGGATCAACAAATACAGAACTCGCAATCAGAGTTAAATGGTACCACGAAGCTCACTTACGATTCGATTTGTCAAGTCAGGTTTTCCGCTTTAGGAAAATAATAACATAAAAGGGGCGTTTATCTCGTCATTTGACTCACCTTTACGAAATAGAGAGAACACGGGCGGTTTATTTCACTCAAACAGGTTGACATTATGAAATTTTATGAGGAGTTAAAACGCCAAACTACAGCAAGGGGCAGCAAAGTTGCCATTGATACTAATTCATTCCATTAATACTTGGGGCTTGGGAGGCCTGCTGGCAAAAAAAAAAGCCAATTATGTGAATGCGTAAATGAATAGATTCTGCATAATGGTCTAAAAATAATTATGCCAAACGCAGAATTGTTCGCCATTAATCCCAATAGAGTAGACATCATTTGGAAATGCAAAAACAACATCAAACTTGCTTTGTGTAATTTAGGGGATTCACTTTAAATAAGCCTAACCTTGTGCTTGCTGCAAGGTAGCGTCAGTGGCGTTGTGGATTAGTATGTGACCAAAGCCCCTGGGTTCAAATCTTGCCTGTCCATCATCATGCCTTTTCAGGTGAATGTAGCCTATGATTTGCAATAGGGTAGGCTCTAAGCTTTAATGTCGATTACCTGTAGCAAATAAAAGAAAAACTCAGTCTGTCCCAAAATACCCTCCGTCTCCGGAGAGACATTGTC
>JAOPJJ010000114.1:10540774-10550895 GCA_027122795.1 Enchelyopus cimbrius
TCTCTCTCTCTCTCTCTCTCTCTCTCTCTCTCTCTCTCTCTCTCTCTCTCTCTCCCTCTCTCTCCCTCTCTCTCTCCTCCCCCCCTCTCAGCCCGCACAGTACAGAGCTCTTTCTCCCCTCTCTGACTCCCCCATCTTCCCATCATGTTGATTTAAACAGATGTGGAGTTAGCTCCTGTTAGCCGCCGCCGCCGCCGCCGCCGTGTTTGCTAAAGCTAACTCTTAGCACGGTAGAGCGGCCAAGATGCAGGCCTGGGTTTATAATGTGTGTGTGTGTGTGTGTGTGGGTGGGGGGCTCAGAAAACACTCGTAAACCGCTGCTTCCCCCCCTCCAGCACGCCGCTGCGTTACGCACGGCATTGTGGGACATTTTATGGACTGGTGGCTGCTGCGCTCCTGCCGGTGAATCAGACGTGTGGAGTTCATAATATAGCGTCTCTCTCTCCCATCCCTCTCTCTGTCTCACTGTCTGTCTATCTCTCTCTCTCTTCTCTGTATGTCTCTCTCTCCTGCTCGGTCTCTGTCTCTCTGCCTCTCTCTCTCAATGTCTCTGTCTCTCTCTCTCTCCCCCTCTCTCTCTCTCTTCACTGTATGTCTCTCTCTCCTGCTCGGTCTCTGTCTCTCTGCCTCTCTCTCTCAATGTCTCTGTCTCTCTCTCTCTCCCCCTCTCTCTCTCTCTCTTCTCTGTATGTCTCTCTCTCCTGCTTGGTCTCTGTCTCTCTGCCTCTCTCTCTCAATGTCTCTGTCTCTCTCTTTCTCTCTCTCTCTCTCTCTCTCTCTCTCTCTCTCTCTCTCGCTATAACCCTGTTTCTCTTGGTCTCTCTCTCCTGCTCGGTCTCTGTCTCTCTGCCTCTCTCTCTCAATGTCTCTGCCTCTCTCTCTCAATGTCTCTGTCTCTCTCTCGCTCTAACCCTGTTTCTCTTACTTTCTCTCTCGGTCTCTCCCTCTCTCCCTCTGTCACTCTCATTTTGGAGAACTGTCTTTGTTTATCTGTTTCCCGAGGCATTTGGATTTCAGCGGCGGTGGGGGGGGGGAACCAAAACATCACTAAAGCATAATGCTCCCCCCCCCCCCCTTAGAGGATGGCATCGCCACTTAAAGCTCCGTCTATTTTAAAATTTCTCTATTTATTTTTAAAACAATTTTCTCTGGGGGAGCAGAGAGTCTGGCGGCGCCGGGAGCTCTCTATACGATAAACACGACTAAAGAACCAGGACCCTCCGCACTCCAGACCGGGTCCTCCCCGGGGGGGGGGGGGGGTCCCAGGGTCCAGGAGGGCTGGCTCACCCAGGGTCCCAAACCTGATGAGCCGGGGCAGGGTGGCGTTTGGGCAGTGAGGTAACCGACTGTGGAGAGCAAGGCATCATGGGAAATGGCAGCTGAAAAGTCGGGTTTTTTTTTTTACGACGTTCAAGCCGTTTGGCCCTACTGGACTGGCCAACAAAATCACCTCTGCAGTGATTGAGATAAGCTGTTTTAAAATCATTCCCTTTTGTTTGAAGATATTCCTCTATTATGTAATCCGCACGCCTGGGTCACACAAACGCAGACAATTTCGGTCGGAATTTTTACAACCAGGCGACCAATCGGCTCTGTGATCCAGGATCCTGTGGTGATGTCATCCATTTAGCGGTGTGTGTGTGTTTGTAAAGATGTTTTCTCATTGGCTCTGGCTTGCAAAGTGAAAGTCCTCTCCAACGTTTGTTAATTTGTTAAATGTGTGGGAAATCAACAATTGGAAACGGGTTGCAAAAAAGTGTAAGCAGATCCAAAATGGCCGCTTCTCTTCTCTGTTAACACTGCTAGCGCAGGACCGCGGCAGAAGCTAGCTCCTCAGAGCGTGTATACACAGCTGATGATCCCAAACCGAGGACCAGATCCTAAGAGGCCCTGGTTCATCGCCACGGTAACTGGGTGGGCGGGGCCAAGATGTCCACACACTGCTGGCATGTCGAGAGTGAGCGATGGGCTAAATGGATGGGAACATAAATACCGCTCGTCAGCAGGAAGGTGTGTAGCGTGAGCGTTTGTTAAGCGTTAGCGCAAATGGCCCTGAGTCAGGTTCTGGCCCGCGCAGAACTGAAGAGGGAATGGAAAAGCTGGAGAGGCCATTGGAGAATGTTGGCCGAGAGGTGTGCGTTTGTGTGCGTTTGTGTGTGTTTGCACATGCACTTGTGTGTGTGTGTGAGAGCTTGTTATATATCCATCTGAGATGCCAACCATTAATCTATGAGTAGTGGGCCTCACCTGTTTATAATATAATGTTAGACCTGTACTGTGTAATGTCGTTACTTGAAAGTGGAATGTTTTATTTCAAGGGCATCTTTGAAAAGCGGCAGGAATCCAACTCCAAGTACGCTACCAAGGCCTGAGACGGAAGAACAGCTGCTAAATATTTGTTAAGGATTGTTTTGACATCACTTCCTGTACACTGGACACTAGATTTCCCGCCACTGGTCATTCCAAACCAATTGGGCCTCTGGGGTTCGTTTTAAATTGTAAATATAATGAATTCCTGGAGGATAGGAGGGTGTACCGGGGAGAACGCTTTAACTTGTTCTACGTAAGGTGACGTAGCAGTGTCCGTCGTACACAGTGGGGCGGCGGCGAGCTTCCTGGGACGACCGTTTAACCTCTGAGTGCGTGTTCATGCTTCCCTCCACGTGTCTCCGTATTGAGTGTGTTTCTCATGGTTTTAGAGAAGGTTCCCTCTTGTGACCAGGAGAGACAGAGCGCCCTCGAAGAGGCCCGCCAGAACCCCCGCGAGGCCATCTTCATCCCCGACTGCGGCCCCGCGGGCCTCTACAAGTCCGTCCAGTGCCACCAGTCCACAGGCTACTGCTGGTGCGTTCTGGTGGACACGGGCCGGCCCATCCCAGGGACCTCCACCAGGTAGGAGACATCGCCACGGCCTGGTGCCTTCAGCGCCTGGTCCCCTCAATGACTGGTCCCCTCAATGTCTGGTCCCCTCAATGACTGGTTCCCTCAATGTCTGGTCCCCTCAATGTCTGGTCCCCTCAATGACTGGTCCCCTCAATGTCTGGTCCCCTCAATGTCTGGTCCCCTCAATGTCTGGTTCCCTCAATGTCTGGTCCACTCAATGACTGGTCCCCTCAATGTCTGGTTCCCTCAATGTCTGGTCCCCTCAATGTCTGGTCCCCTCAATGTCTGGTCCCCTCAATGACTGGTCCCCTCAATGTCTGGTCCCCTCAATGACTGGTCCCCTCAATGTCTGGTTCCCTCAATGTCTGGTCCCCTCAATGACTGGTCCCCTCAATGTCTGGTTCCCTCAATGTCTGGTTCCCTCAATGTCTGGTCCCCTCAATGTCTGGTCCCCTCAATGTCTGGTTCCCTCAACTTCTGGTCCCCTCACTGTCTGGTCCCCTCAACTTCTGGTCCCCTCAACTTCTGGTCCCCTCAACTTCTGGTCCCCTCACTGTCTGGTCCCCTTAACTTCTGGTCCCTGCAATGTTTGTTCTTCATGGTGTTTGGTCTCCATAACGAACAGGGACTAAAAGTAAACCATGTCATGTAAATGTGATGTTATGTAGAGTGAGGGTGTCTAGGAAACAGCACTAGGGACCATATATCTTTTCACTCATTATATCATTTCACCATGAACAGCCTTCACATACTCAAACTTGCCGACTTGTATTTCCATAAGGGGAGTTTACCTCGGGATTTATAGCAGGAGGTTTAGCAATATATCAGCCATTCTATTAGCTAACTTGAGTATTTAATGGGCATTTGATTTTAATAGGTCATATGTGAGAAAAGGGTTCCTTTGATTCATTGCAGTACGTCGTTTTTGGACGCAGTTTTTCTGGTCAACCTGGCAGAGAGGTCCCCTTCCAGCATCCAATGGGAACTTAGATCCATTTCCCAGAAACCCTTCTGCCACTTCTGTTTGGAGGGCCTTCTGGGTAATGGAGTTATTAAATAACACTTGTCCCACCAGGGAAAGTTTAGCAATGGCTTTTGTCTTTCTCTGAGGTCACTGAAGCCTGGAGAATTTACGATTCAGAACATTTGGGCTGGTGAAAGACATTAAAGTTTATGTGGCTAGAATTCTGTAGCGTGCACGGATGAGCTGTTCTTAGAGATCTCCAAATTCCATTGGTTGCTCCACAGAAGGGAACCATAAGCTGTCATTCCATTGGTCAATGCACCGAGAGGTTAGCTGTGATGATTGCTTTGTTTAAATGGTATACACTTTGAGACGCTCAGTCTAAACCTTCCATTGTTCATTGTATTTTTTCAAAAGATAAGCCTCACAAAAAAGATTATTGTAGTTGAAAAAACTCAAACTCTAAACCAGACACTTAGAGCTATGAATCACAACATGGACCAGCCAATCAGCAATCACCACAATCACAACAGATACCCATATATACCGATCAAAACGATAGAACGCCGTGCTTCTAATTTTTTCATCTTTTTTCACTTTTTTATTTTCATCTTTTTAACTTTTCTATTTTCATCTTTTTTTACTTTCCGTTCGATGGAAAGCGCAGCGGCCAGCGGAAAAACGGGTCATTCCTCGTTGCATGACGCACTGCAGTGGGAGAGGGGAGAGAGAGAGGGAGGGGGGGAGAGAGAGTGGGGGAGGGAGAGGAGAGGGAACAGGGGATAGAGAGAGTGGGGAGGAGAGAGAGAGGGGGGTGAGAGATAGATGCCATAAGAGGGAGAGAGAGGGGGAGAGGGCGAGAGTGAATCTGTACGTATATGAAAGAGATGATTTGTAGGTTTGAGAGACGGCTTGTGTGTGTGTGTGTGTGTGTGTGTGTGTATGAGAGTGAGTGAGTGAGTGCGTGTGTGGGTAAGTAAGTCACGCATCTAAACAATATTTCCCTACACGTCTACCTGCATGCATAGGTAAGGTGCTGCACACCTTGTTCAGTCTACATATCGATCCTGAGCCCAGACCCCTCATGTTCGCAGGCAGGTCTTGAAGCGTAAAAAAGCTGTGCATGATGAGTTAGACGCTGGAGGCCTTCTGCAATGTTTTGATGCCAGGAATGACCACATGATGCGTATTATGGGATGTTTTCCTGGTAGTTTGGAGGTTACCAGCCAGTCCACCAGAAGTTTCCACCTTAGTTTTTTATTGCATTTTGTCATGAGAATGATTGTGCTCCGTAAAGATGTTTGTTTTCTTATTTTGATCTCTCTCTCTCTCCACCCCTCTCTCTCTCTCTCTCTCTCCACCCCTCTCTCTCTCTCTCTCTCTCTCTCTCTCTCTCTCTCTCCACCCCTCTCTCTCTCTCTCTCTCAGGTATCAGACCCCAGAGTGTGACAACACTGCCCGCTCCCGTGTGTCCGACGCAGAGGACCCCTACCAGGGCCGCGAGCTCACAGGTCAGCAGGTCACAAGGACACCATAGGTCATAGTCTCTCTGTCTCTCTCTCCCTCTCTCTCTGTCTCACCCTCGCTGTCACCCACGCTCTCTCTCTCTTTGCTCTCTCTCTCGCTCTCTGTCTCATTCTCTCTCTCTCTGTCTCACTCTCTCTCTCTCTCTCTCTGACTCTCTCTGACTCTGACTCTCTCCACGGGTCATCATGACCCGTACATTCCTCTGGGGTGCACTGCGGACCAGACCGAGGGGCTGTTTGTTTTTAGTTACAGAGGGATATTTGATGGGTGGGGTTTACCCCAGCTGAGACACTGATGATAAACCGTGAGTGACAGGCACTTAACTTTTATAGTGTCATGAGAGCAGTTCTGCTCTTGTGTTCGAGTTGACCCATGAGCGCTCAATTACTGGAGCGGTTAGCTACAATAAAACGGATTTGTTAGGTTTTTCACGCTTGGCGGGGGACAGAAGGGAGATTTACTGAACAGCATATTGGTATCCTTAGCTTGGCAGGTAGCTTTGTTGCAGGGCCCAGTGCGTAGCAGTGTTAGCTAGCTTTTGGGACAGGTCCGAGCAGAGTAGTTAGCATTGTGTGACGGATTAGAACTAGCAAGAAGCTATTTTACCGAGCAGCGTAAGCTAGCCGTTTTGGATATACTTAAGTATATCCAAACCATATTTAAGTATATATTCAGTAGCTTTTAGATCTACTGAACCCACGGGACACACATTTCCCACCCTTCTCCTCTTCGGTTTGATTCAGCATTGCATTAAAGCTCTTAGCGAACAGCTTTTGGCTAATTTTGCTCCCCATCTGGGGCCTTTCCAGAGGGCAGGATGGGCCCCTGGCCGCCAGATGTGAGCCATGTTTTTATGGAAGGTGTGAGGGTTGCGAGCCGTGTGAGCGGGGAGGTGTTGTGGGCGCCGATACTTTAACGTACTGCGGCGGGACGCTCTGAGGAGCCACAACAAAGCACGGTATTTAATTATAGTCACATCAAGGCGGCCGGCCACAAAGAGTGCTTCAAGAGGGAAGCTCGTTGCAGCCCTGCAGGTACCCACAAAACTCTCTCCTGCTTCGCCGCTTCCCAGGGAAAAGCCAAACATTTTAATCCGTTGTTTCCATTGGATAATGCTCAATGTATATTTAAAAATTAATATGGTCACCTTTGGTTTATTTTTGTATTGAAGTATTTGGTCAAATGCCGAAGGCTGCCCACATTTGTCCAAACTGAAGTTGTAGTCTTCTGTTTGTGTTTAATATAACTTAATAAGACTGTCCTAGATGATGCTCAGGTGACTTGTTTATGGCTAATGTCCACCCTGCGCTGGACATTAGCCATAAACAATGCTAGAGTATGCTAGAGGCTATGCTCGATAGCGTCCCAATTTAACACATGAATGAAGGCTCAGCAGACCGATGTCGGGGCGATGGTAACCATAATTACATTCACCTGGTCTCATGGGCTAACTGACAAACTGACTGACCCAAAAAATTCTAGCTAGCTAGCATGAAAGCAATTGAGACAAAGGATCAATGAGAAGAAGGCGTAGAGTGAGAGTTTAAAGGTTAAAAAGGACATATTCTGAGACAGAATGATATTATTTTACCAAGCAATGTTTGAAGTTTCCCCTTCAGAAGACACAATTAGGAGGGGGAAATATTTGTAGTGGTGCAAAATGGGCAATTAAAGCCTTACATCTGGGCAATGAAAGTGAGCTACTCAAGGTGTTCAGCACCCCGCCATAAAACTTAACAGGTCTGCACTGCCCTGCTGTGCCCTCTTATCACTGTACAGAACATGTGCGTATGCTCTGGTCCACTTCCCTGCTCGTGCAGGTCAGTCACAGAGCCACCAAAGCTAACATCCCTCACAACCTCTATCCACAAAGGGCCACCAAGTCTGGGTTTACAAAATCCATTTTGAACAAAACTGTTCACTTAAGTCTGGTGCCACCAAATCTGGGTTAGCTAAGACCACGTCAAGAAAACTAGATTCACCAAAACTGGGGCAAATAATGTGCTCCCCAAATATTGCAGCGTTGTGACAGCGTTGGGGTTTACCAGCAGTAAGTCCTTTTCAGCCAAGGCCACCTGCATGGGTCCTTGGTAATCCGTGTAGGCTTTAGACAATGGTTTCATGCTAACTTTACTGCAGAACATACTCCCTCCATACCGGTTCATTGGTTCTGTAGCTTTGGAGGCATAAAGCCTAACAGCGCCGTAATGACTGAGATTAGGAGGGGAAGGTCATTCTTCAGTTTTTTTTGCCTGTGATTTGTACCAGGATGCCCAGATGGGAAGAAGGGGGAATTCATTACAAGCCTGTTGGACGCCCTCACCACGGACATGGTGCAAGCCATAAACTCACCAGCCCCCTCTGGTGGTGGGAGGTGAGTCATAACACCACAAATAATCAAATCAAATAGATATTGGGACTCCTAATATGCCATCACAAGTCTAGGATGTGTTACTTAGAGAACCTCTGTCTGTATGACTTCCGTTTATTTCATGTTTTGGATAACAGTACAGTGGTGAAATCTTTTGTATAATATGCTTGGAGATCTGAATATATCAACCCAGTTTCATAATGTCCTGCTGCAGACCCACATAAAAATCGGTTGAGGGTGTTTCGCATCGTACCACCTTTGTGTCGTGTTTGATTAAAGCCGCTTGCGCCCCCCCTTTCCGACATGTTCGGGTTCCCGGCAGGTTCGTGGAGCCGGACCCCAACCACACGCTGGAGGAGAGGGTGGTCCACTGGTACTTCGCCCAGCTGGACAACAACGGCAGCCAGGACATCAACAAGAAGGAGCTGAAGCCTCTCAAGAGGTACCTGAAGAAGAAGGCCAAGCCCAAGAAATGTGCGCGCCGCTTCACCGACTACTGCGACCTGAACCGGGACAAGGCCATCTCCCTGCCTGAGCTCAAGGGCTGTCTGGGGGTCAGCAAGGACAGTGAGTGGACTCCACATCCGGCAGAACGCGGCCGCGTCGTACGTCGGGTGGGATCAGACTTGTAGACGCGGTCGGCCGCGAGATGGAAAATCGCTAAGGGGTGGGATTCGAGTGAGTTGGGCTACGTGTAATTTAAGGACGTTGAAAGCGTTCTGAGAGTTCGGGAGGGGTGTGGACGGTTTATGGACAGAGTAGCTCATGCTCGGTGCGGAGATTTTTTAGCACCACTCGTAAAGTCTTTATGCGGCCGTTGTCTTGCTCAAATAATCGTCAGCCATCTGTCTCAGCGTTTCCATTTGAGGAGATGTGCAGCCTTCGGTTCAGGGTGTCATGAGTCACATGGTCACGCCTCTGGCCTGGGGACCTCCGTCATCGTTTGTTTTTCTTAAGGACACCAGGCAGAAAAATTGCAAAAATGTAGAGTAGTAACAGAGAGTTGTGTTCTCCTGGCTCGGGACCTCGTCCCTGGGGTGTATACGTTTCATGAGCAACAAGGACCACCGCAGTGTTTGTCAGCTGGACCAAGGTCTCGAACGTGATCCGTTTCCTCTCTCTGTCCTCAACAGATGCATCGTCAGGCAGTCCCAACCAGGGGACCAGGCAAGGGACCAACCTGTTCAGTAAGGCCAACTAATACGCTCCCTCTCACCCTGCACCGTGCCCTGCTATGCTCTGGAAGCTTCTGGAATGCTGTGGAACCTTATGGAGTTCTCTAGAATGTTCTGGAGTTTCCCACGATGCTCCTGATTGTTCCAGGACATTCTTGGATGTTCCAGGACATTCTAGGATGTGCTGGAAATGCTTGAGTTGTAATCCACTAAAACGTTCTCATAGACTACAGATGTGTTTTTATGTTGGTATTTTCCTTTTGTATTTGTATTCCGCCATTCAAATATTGTGGGCTGCTTAGGGGTGTTTTGGTGAACTTATATCGAGGTGGGAAGCCAGGTGATCCCTTATTTGGTCATAACACTGACATCCCTTCCATGGTCTACAGTTGATACTGTATGTGACTCGGTTTAGTTTATGCTGCATGACGCATGTTCACTTCTGTCCGTTGTATCAATGAACGTGTGATTGGCATAGTGTGGCATAAGGGTATGTATTTGTGTGTGTTTACGTGGGTCTGTGTATATATGTTTCCCAGCCCAGTATACCCTCTGTTGGCTTGCTGGTTTTACAGGTTGTCTTATATCTTTACGGGGCGATGCACTGTTGCTGGTCAAAGCGTTGCAAATGGTCTACCCTTAGGATTCATTTCAGCGAGGAGTGACCCATCGGCCGTTTGACGGACGCTTTAACTCTTAGAGTATGTTCCAACCACAAATACGCACAAATCAAAAGCAAGGGTAGCCCCATTGGAAATTGAACCCCCAACCCCGGCAGTGTAAAAGTCATCCACTTCCGCCAGACTGGATCCATGATCAAGCTCTTTGCATTTAATTTCACCACATTAGGTACTCCTGTGTGGTGGTGTGTTGACATTTCAACACACCAATATCACAATAAAAGCGCGAGTGCTAGTAGCCAGCGCTTATGGGACAACATCTGCTCACAGCATGGTCAGACCCCATCCTCATCCTCATCTTCATCCTCCTCGCCGTTTTGTGTAATCCCCAGAGGGTGCTTAACTCATCTCAGTGTTCCTGAGCTGGTCATTCTGTGCATAATTACGGTGTCCTCTCTCCAAACATGGTGATGGTATCAAGCGCTCAGCTCCCAGAGCTTCAGCCTCTCTCTCTCTCTCTCTCTCTCTCTCTCTCTCTCTCTCTCTCTCTCTCTCTCTCTCTCTCTCTGGACTACCTTTGT